>JACJUY010007656.1:23630-42368 GCA_014220935.1 Platorchestia sp. MABIK
CGTGTAGTTTTGCTTCAGCTAAATCATTCCTAACCGGATTGGTTCAATTGATTGACTTCTCGTACGCTAAAGAACGGTTCATTCCGGTGGGGCTCAAGCGTTGAAAGTATACAGAATTGTACATAACCCGGTTTTATAATGGAGGTCAATGAAGGACAGGAAAATAATATATCGGCTTCAAATAAATCTGCACAAAGGTAATTTGTAGGAATTAATTATGTTTTTATTTATTACATTTTTGTCAAGAATCATGAAACTTCATTTGTTCAGGTTCTTTGGTTGCAATTTAAGTAATATGTGCTGATATAGCGAAAAGCGTGCAACAAATGGAGGGCTAAATTATTATGATAGCTATTAATGTATTTAAGAGTATATGTTACAATTTATGTAGCAGCTTATGAAATAGAGTCTGTAGGCATGGATAAAACCTCAGATTACTGTTGTAAACGAGAGTCAGAATTTCTAGTAGGGTGTATGGAAACATTATATATTCACTGTTAAGGTCTGACGAATTTCTTAATTTGGCTTAGGTGCTTCCTCCTCACTGGTAATAGTTCCTTGGCTCTGGACTGAGTTTTATTATCTTTTTTCCTTTGAGTCATTCATTCTCAAAAATCTAATTTCATGCTTACTGTAACTTTAGGAAGAGTTGTGATTATTTTCTGTACCAATATTAAATTTTAAAACCTAGTTCATAAAATTTTAATGCTTGACTATAATGTTAAATTTAGTGTTGTAGAGGATTGTTGGTGCATCAAAAGCAGAGTTTGGATTTGGACATTTTATTTAGCAATATGTCATTGAGAAGGTGTTTGAAAGTTAAGCATTTTACAAATAAGGTTTAATGAATGCTAATTTGTTGTATAATTTTCTCTTGTAAAAGTATTGAAAAATTTACAAAGTTGTTAGGCCTAGAATGTTTTTCTCTTTCTCAACATAAGACATTTTAGTTTATTGCTCAAAATTATTCCTATGTGCAGTGTAGTACTTTAAATTTGAAAATTTTTAAAAAATATTAACTCCTGTGTGAAAAATTTGTTTCAAGAAATTGTTTTCTAATTGAGAATGAGATAGTTTTTTGTTTAGCCTAGTTTGGTGGGTAAAAGTTGAATAGGTTTTTAGTATAGTTGGGTAAAACTTGTTTTAAAATGATTTTTTTTATCAGCAAATTTATCTGAATTTTACATTTTTTTTTAATTATAAGACAACATAGTCTTAGAGATTTGCATGTGGATTATTAATTTTATTTCTTTCAGGGATGAGAAGAAGAAATCTAAAAGCAACATGGACAGTAAAGAAGTAAATGGCTGTGCAGATTTGATTCCCTGTAATTCATCTCCACCTGCTGCTTCTGCTCCACCAGCTGAAGGAGCCAAAGTGAGTAATTTTTGAGTCTACATAAATTATACAAACTTTAATATATTAAATTTCTATTGTATTCATGAATCTTGAACAAATAGGAAATGGTAGCTGCTGTGACATTTTAGGATATGATGGTTTGTTCTCAAAAATGGTTCAGGTTATGAGCCATGGAATTTATGGGAAAACTCATTGTGGTATCTAAGCATTTACTTATGTTGACGTAACATTTTAGCTATGCAACATTCATCCTGGTGCTCCATCTTGCTCCCATAGAGCATTTTTTCATGCTGTGGAAGCAAAGTTATATTTACATGATCAAAATGGGGCAATAGTATGGTAATTGGACAATTAACACTTTTCTGCATAAGAAAAATTATTCTAGAACTCAATTTGGAGAAAAAATTATTAATTTTATGTGAAATTGGATAATTTACTACTTAAGTTAATTACTCTGCTAAAATGTTATTGCTTTTTAATCAATGTAATAGCATAAATCAGGTTCCTTTATTTTGAAGGGAGAAATTTATTTTCAGCTGAAAATTTTTCATTCAATAATGTATGTAATGAGATGAATTCAAGTAAGATGGTATAAAAATGTTTGTTGGTTACAGACATAAATCTTGACCATAGCTAGTGACTTGTATATTCTTATTGTTGTGTGTGAGAAAAAAATTTTCTTCATCTTCAAATTGGGAAAGTAACATGACAAATAAAGCTTAAGTCTAACATTGTGTTACTGATGATTTTATATGTTTGAAGTGTTTCTGTACTTCTATAGTTACACATTCCTACAACATGGTTTACCAAGTAAATAGACCAACACTTTTTTGAGATGAAGGCCCAATGAGCAGAACTATGTGTTGAACCTTGAAAAATAAGTATGCATATAATTAAAATGTTGATCTTAATAGCCCTATGATGAAATAGTTTGCAATTATGAAATTGACTTGGTTTTCAGCCCGGGTGGTCGTCTTTCTCGGAGGTGACGCGCTACATGAGAGAGCTCAACTTCTCCAATTCTCCCCAGTTCCAGTTTTGGAACACACAGCCTGTGCCTTCTATTGGTAACAATTTTTGCTATAATTCATGATAATTACTCTCAATATTATATTTTTTGGTAACATTGCCTCAGAATTAGAATGTAAAAAGGTTAAATTAGAACATTTTTAGAATTAAAAATTTATAGCTTAAGGTTTTTATAGAGCATCATGATCAATGTTTTGAAACTTATGTATTTCTCAGGAAATTACTCATAAGTAGGAACTAAGGTGTCTAAAATGACTGTATTTAGTGTGAGTATTCTCATGATTCAGAAGCATGTAATTAACAATCAACTAATGTTAAACATTATGTAATTTCTATCTAAAAGCCTATGTTAGAACAGAAAAAGAAACATAATTGAACACTGTCTTTTTAGTGGCTTTACTCACGCTCGAGCAACCTGCTCTGCTATTGTTTATTTTGATTTACATGTTCACTGAGTTTCTGCGGCTGTTAACGGTTGGTTTGGTTGGGTTGTAAGTAGCAGAATTGGGAAATCAATTTTCCAGCTTAAATAAATTTTCATTCTTCCCAATGAAAATGAAAAACACATGTATTTATACCGATACGTAAATGAGCAATTTACCTGTTGGTACACATGTGGCCCAATACGCAGGGAACGTGTTAAATACTCTGCTAATTCAAATATTTATAATTCAAAGGATGGATTAAAATAAGTGAGGTTGCACTATTTTTGAAAACAAAAATTAATTTTGAGGTAAGATTTTCCTACATGACATTCTATATTATAACATTCTATTCAACAATGTCTGACACTCGCATAGGTAATGCAGCAAGATCTTTAAGCTCTATCTGCGATATTTTCTTACCTTTATTTATGTGCTTATTGCAGGTCACGCAGCAGACCTATCACAATATTAATGAAGACTAAACAATGAGGACATTTGTTGTGAACATTTTACGTTTAGTTAAAAGTTTGTCTTGGTGTCCATTCACCCATCTCTATTCACTAGGCACTGAGTGGCATTGTTTATAAATGTCTACTATTTTGATGAGTAATGAAATTGAAATTTTTAGATAATTGTGAGTATTTTGATGTGCATACATGACGCTACACCTACTTTTCCATGCTTACTCTGAAAATTGAATTTGTTCCCCCTTTTGCAGATGAACAAATTGAGGATGGAGTCAATGAGCCTATAGAGGCTGACAAAAAAGTGAGCGATATCAGAGCTGAGCCTTACAACCTGCCTTCTGGCTTTCACTGGGAGACTCTGGACCTGAAGTCACCCGAAATGGTGCGTGCTTTCATGCCTTTCTGCTCTAGAGTCAGTTAGTTCAAAATTCAGAAGTTGCATATCTACAATGTACTCTGTCCAATAGAATGTCAAGTACTAGTACCAAATGCAGTATTTTAACTTTTTTCAAACTGTTGCTATTATTAGGAATTGTTTGGTTTTGAAGCATGCAAATTTAGATATCATCCAAGCATCTCTGCATTCAGTACATATACATGTGTTCCCTCAGATGTATACAACTTTGTATCTGTGGGAACTAGCACTCCAAGGGTAAACATGTGAGGTTCAAGGCTGAAAATTAGGTAGGCTTTTTTATTGAAATACACTGAGCTATTCTGTTTTGGTAATGAGCATCTTTTTCGGTTCACTGTTTTCCTGTTTTTCAGCACCTCTGACATTTTTCAACTTTTATCTCGTTTTGTGAACTTAACTTTTTAAATATACAGAGATTTTTGAATACACATTGTGCATAGATTCTGTTTTATTTAACTCCAAGCTAAATAGTACCTCCATCCTTCGTCTCTTTGGAATATCTTCTTTGTGATTAGAGAGGCTTCAAATCGAATCTAATCAAGTACATGTGTTTAATTTGAAGCCTTTCATAGGTACTGTAATGAGGAAGATAGTTTTTACGAGATCTAGTTTTTTCCTCATTTGGCAACTGTAGTCGGTGAGATGTCCATGAATTGTAGCTACGTTTGTTGAGGTTCAGAACATTTTGATGATTCCTAAGTCAAGAGAGCTCCGAGCTTGACGTCTTGAATAAATCTAAATTGTGTAATTGTTGGGTCATGTAAATTGCAGCTTACATTAACTGCTTTGTAATTTTTTCCATTTTTCAGTTGCAAGATTTGTATGTGCTACTCAACGAAAATTATGTGGAGGATGACGACAGTATGTTCAGGTGAGCTGGAAGACTGGGGAGGTTTACACTTTTGTACCATCTCTCCTTTGTAACTTGTCTACATTTATTTCTTACACATGTGGGAGAGCACCGTTGAACTTCTACTCGCGTGGAAAATATTATGTTGATACTTATAGTAAACTCATAATATGCAATCCTGTCACGTAGATGTTTCATTTGGGTGTCTACATTGCGAGAACTGATTACAGTGCTGCTGTTACCAGGCTTCTTTTCTGTCAGGTGCCCGTCAGGTGGATATAGCTTTTGTATCTATGGGAATTAGCGCTCCCAGCGGGAAAATGTGTGAGGGCCCGAGCTGAGAGTTAGGTAGGCCTTCTTTCTGTTGAAATAAAAATATTTTTTGCTATGTGAAGGAACACCTTTTTCGGTTTGCTGCCATCCTGTTTTTCAGCACCCACTACTTTCTTCTTCAACTTTTATCTTGTTTCATGAACTTCTTTCCCAACATACTGTTTCTATGCCCCTTCTGCATAGATTCTGCATTCCCTGGTATCCATACTAAATGCTGCCTTCCTCTCTTCGATATGCTCTTTTTTGCAGTGGTTAGGGAGGCTTAAACTAACCTATAATCTACAATGTTCTGCCAGGTGGCCAAGCCTTTCACGTCAGTAACCACAGAAACCACCATAAAAGTTTTATTTATTTATTTTCTCTCGTTCCCAGAGGTTATATCGGAATGTGTCAAGTTTCAGCATTTATTGTGAATATAGCAGAAAGGATCTTCGTTAAAATTGATTAATTTTAGATGATCATTAAAACTGGCTGAGAGCAGAAAAGGGCAACATTACACAGCATGGCATAGTAGACCTCAGTTATAGACCTCAGCACGAGACTCCTGACAGTCACGACAGATGGATCGTGCTGCCAATCAGCGTGACTTATGCGGATCAACCTGAGCACCAAGGACCAGCCCTGGCGCTACTGTGTTGTGCTAACTTCCGAGTGACAGTGAGGTGTGCGTTACAAAAATGCGCGCAGTACCCTAGTTTATAGATCATGGAGTTGCCAGATGATTTCGTCATTTACAATGCTTTTTTCCATGATGAAAATTGAAATATTTTTGAATTTGATGAGGATGCTTGCTCGCCGCGGTACCTAAGTTTGTGTGAGATTTTTGTACATTTTACAGCAGAATTGAACAAACCTGCAGGTTTTAAGCCCATCTGCATTCTCACTCAAAAGTGCACTGGCAGGCAAGGCTAGGGTTTCGCGGGCACTAGGTACTCTTTGAGGACAAGTTGGACTTGAGAACTCCTTTTAAGAGGATAGTCTAGGGGCGTTCTTTCTTTCAGTGAAACTGTTTTATATGAGTGTTTGTGGTGTATGCATTCGTTCATTTAGAAACTGATGATCCACTGCTCAGTAAGTAGAGTTTGTCTGTGCACAGGGTGGAGCTATAATACAGACCATGCCAGGTGGTCAGTGAACACTTTGTTGCCGATGCAGATTTGACTACAGCCGGGAATTCCTGCGGTGGGCACTGCAGCCCCCAGGCTGGCGGCGGGACTGGCACGTGGGGGTGCGCGTCACTAAGACAGGCAAGCTCATGGGCTTCATCAGCGCCATCCCGGCCACCATCAGGATCTATGACAAGTGAGACGGTCGCTCTGTGTCGTGGTGACGAAGCTTTTCCGATAAGATTTCAATGCTTTTCAGATCAGATCTCTGTTCTTTTCAGATATAAAAGACTCTTGTTCATTCCTAGTCCAGCACACGCGGTTTTCTCACGAGTGTGTGCAGCTCTCCTGGTGATTATAGCTGACGAAATAGATGGGTTAGAAAATGTCATGAAGGGAACTTGTACTCGTTGAGCTTGTACTCCCATTACTTCTTCTCTCTCCCATTCTCCTATGTCAAAAAAACTGCAAAATCATTACTTCAACACTATTTAGTATGGAGTTGTCAATGGATATGCAATATTTTTATTCTATCGGATGTTTTAAAATGCGTAGTATGCTTGCGGTTTTTGGTTTTCTTACTGAAGTTAATTGGGGTAGTATTGCAGGATGACTCTTCTATCAGGGGACAAAGGATAGGCAATAGGTTTAGGTTCAATAGGTTTGTCTATCCTAAGCTATACTGGCGCCCTCCGGGGGATGCTGTTTGGTTATCTCAGCTCTAGAAAGGCCTTTGAGGCTTAGATTTTCGTTTGCCCTTAGCGTCTTACAGTTTTTCTTTCTTCTTCGCTATCCCATCTTTAGTTTTTCTTTCCCTTCCTTGCTAACTTTTGGTTTACATAAGCTGGGTGTTGTGTGGGAACTCACCTTGTGCATTGATTTACCGACGCAAGGCGAGTGTAACGCTTGCTTTGCTAGTAACTGATGCTCCTTCTACTACTTTTTGTGCATAGATTTGCTGTTTGCTACGGTGCGTTCTAAACGGTTCCTTCTCTTCAGTCCCTTGAGATCGTCCCTTCTCTTCACTCCCTTGAGATCGTCTTTGTTGTGGCTAGGTGGCTCAAACTAATATATTATATATTAGTTGAAAAATCGTATAACTAACTGTATTCTGATAAAGTCAGCTGGGGATCACAAATTTTTATGAAGTGTGTGACGGCTAATTCTGTTTGTAGTGAAAAATTGTTTTCCTCTCTCTGTAGTTTTTCTGTGTTCCAATAAGATCTATTATTTCTTGTTGAATATTCTTGTTGTCAAATACGAGTTTCACTAATTTTTTTTGTATTTGTAATTATGACAGTCTGCAGAATTGTGACTGTTCTTGTTACTTTCACTTTTGTGATCATTGTATATACAACTTCATCCATGCTCTGACAACATTTTCTAGGACATTTTGTTAATATTGATGCCTACACGATGAAGTCGATGCGTGGAGCGATAATTAACGTTTCTCAATTCCGCCCACAGAGTGCAGAGCATGGTGGAGATCAACTTCCTGTGCGTGCACAAAAAGCTGAGGTCGAAACGCCTCGCGCCTGTTCTCATCAAGGAGATCACCAGGAGAGTCAACTTGGTTGGCATCTTTCAGGTACGCTAGTGCAGAATCTTCAATCAGGTGATAATGTCAGCAGCTGTGGACTTCAATCTGAGTAGAAAAATGAACGTTCAGTAGGATTTTGTCCTTCAGAGACCATTGCTTGTTGAATTTATCTTCATAAATGAACGTAGGAAAGCACAACTGCTGTTGTTAGGCAGTAGTTTGAGTGGAAGTGTTATTTTTCATGCATGTGAATGTTAGTATCAAAATTGCTCAGAACTAATAAAGATTAGTAATTCTTTTGCTCTTTCCCCTCAGGGGGATACAACTGTTGTATCTATGGGAATTAGCGCTCCCAGGGGAACTATGTGAGGGCCCGAGCTAAGGGTTAGGTAGGCTTCCTTTTTGTTGGAATAGAATAGGTTTTTGTTCTGTTACGGACCATCTTTTTTCGGTTCACTGCTGTCCTGTTTTTTCAACACCTACTTTCTTCTTGAACTTTGATCTTGTTTCATAAACTTCTTTCTCATCTTACTGTTTCTATGCCCTTTCTGCGTAGATTCCACGCTCCCTAAACTCCAAACTAAATGGTGCCGTCCTCCTTCCTCTCTTTGGATCGCCTTTGTAGCGGATAGGGAGGCTTAAACTAACTAATAATCTAATCTCTTTTGCTCTTTCAGTAGCACACTGAGAAATGTTGGCTATTCTTTTAATTCGTTGAGAGTTCTTATTGAGTATAGCGCTTGTCAATGCCATTATTGTGACAGGCGGTGTACACGGCGGGAGTGGTGCTACCACAGCCCGTGTCGTCGTGCCGCTACTGGCACCGCAACCTCAACCCCAAGAAGCTGATCGAAGTGAAGTTTGCTCACCTTGGCAAGAACATGACCATGCAGCGCACCCTCCGCCTCTACAAGCTGCCTGACAAGCCTCTCACTCAGGGCTATAGGAAAGTCCTCAAGAAAGATCTTCCTCGCTGTAAGAAAATTCTCGAGGTGCGTATGGAATCCACTAATATTTTGTGTGCATCTGAATATTCACAAGTTATATTGAATTGGTGGCACTGGCGTTCAGTGATGAGTTTTGTTGTGATTGCTTGGGATCTAGGATATGCGTATTTCGCATTGGTCAGCTAGATGCGAGAGTTGAAATGGTATAGGATGAAGAACGGGCGAAGTAGGTGCGTGAAAGGCCCGTAGTGTACTGAACTAATGAAGTATAGGTTGCTGAGAAGCAGGGAAATTGGGGTACTATTTGTTTTAGGGTCAGGTCAGTAACTAACGTTTTATCTCTGTAAATTTACAGTTTGTAATGAAGTGTAGGTTCCTGAGAAGCTGGGAAATTGGGGAGGTATTTGCTATTATGATCAAATCAGCAAGGAACGTTTTATCATCGTAAATTGGCAGTTTTCAGCTCAATTTAAAGGCGTGTGTTGTCTCTTTGTATCAGTTTAAAGACCGTAGTGCCTTGAAAAATGCTTAGATTAACAAAAGACTTGTACATGTTGTGCTTCAATGAATGCTCTCTGTGGCCAAGTAGTTTGGCTTCATTGCTGTTACTGACGTCCACTCAAGCTCAGTTTAGCAATGTTTGTAAGACTTGCAGGTCTGCTTTCGAATGATCGTTTGTCTTGTGATAGAGCACTCTTTTAGGGCAGTAACCAGCGCGGGTATCTTACAGTATCGAGTGGCGCATCACAGAGTACTCTCAAGCATTTGAGATCATAAATTTGGTACAATCGCGCCGCAGCACCTCGCTGGGTTTACACCTTAAGCAAAACGCTCACTGACATGGTATGGGAACAACATTCTCTCGTGCTGGCCCCACAGGAGGATACAGTTATTGTATCTGTGGAAATTTGCACTCCCAGGGGGAAAATGTGAGGTCCCGAGCTACCGGTTAAGTAGGTCTTCTTTTTGTATACTAAATGGTGCCTTCCTCCTGTGAGCGAGGAATTTTAACTTGACTCATATTACGGAGAGGCGGAGACCAAGAACTAGTGAGAGGCTGCAGCCGCAGTGAGCGCGGCAGTCAGGAGTGAGTGGGTAGAGTAGAGTGGAGAGTTTGTGCCGTGCGAGTGGTAAACTTGATGCGCTGATGACTAAAGTATCGACAGTCACTCTCTACTCGTACGCCGCGTGAGTTGCACGTGCTGGCGCCAGTGTCTTGGTGGTGTTCGTACTGTTTGCCTGCGGGTTGCCTTTTTTTTAAGCCTTCGTGATCTATAGCCCTCAAGTTAATTAACTCAGTCAGGCGTCATAGCATAGTTTTTGTGTCAAGTGCAAATGCCTTTCCAAGTTTCTGTTTTTACCTGTACTTTTAAGCCAATTTTAACCTTTGAAATGAACTTTTAAATAAGCATGAAATCTTAACTTGTTGAAAAGAATTTCTTAATTAAAAAGGAAATCCCTTCTTGTAAACTCACCTACATTTTAATAAACAATTAAAAATTTGATAAATGTTGAAAATGTGCCACTATTTTACTGCATTGAAAAGTGGATTATGAAAGCGGGAAAGAAACTATCAGATACCTCGGAATTTTTTATTGGTTATGAATTGCAGATAATTGTCTGGCAGCATTTATATGTGGCTAGTAGTCCTCATGAAGTCCCTATTGAACGAGAATAGAAGTCCCCGGCCACACTCCTTCTTCTCTTCGATACGTCTTTGTTGCGGTTAGAGTGGCGTAAACTAACGTCTAATGTTGTGTTGCTGCAGGATTATTTGCAGCAGTTCCAACTGGCGCCTTTGTTCTCGGAGGAGGACTTCCACCACTGGTTCTTGCCCAAAGAAAACATCGTGGACAGCTACCTTGTTGAGAGAGGGGGCAAAGTCACTGGTGAGCAACGAACTGGTCTTGAGCTTCTATTATAGCTGCAAGCAATTTCTCCTGCTCCTGAGCAGAAAATTATTATCTTGTCCCATGTTAGATCATCATAGTTTGTACTTGGTCTTATCCAATTTTTAAGTTTGTTTTGTGAGGTGGAAGTGAAATTGTTTTAAAATTATGCTGTTTGTTAGAATTTATATTTAAAGTCCTAAAATATGTCCTCGGCACGCTTGTTTTCCAAAGGGAGATCGGGGCTAAGAGTTTATTAAAAGAGTTAATGGAGAAGTGAAATCAATCACTTTTCTCCACTCAGTCTCTTAATTTAAATGTAAAACGAGCAAAAAAATTAGGAAACGATGTAAGGAACATTATGTGCTCTTTCTGATATTTGTGTTAGGCTTTCTTATGAACGTAGTAATAACGAATTGATTTAGCTTCATTGAGGGGGATAAAAGAAGATAACAGTGGGTTTGTGTACGTAAATATGACTACAATGGATGTTGTGAATTGATACAATTTCACTAGCTCTTGTGCACATAATACAATTACACTGCATGTTGTGTGCGTAAACATAGTCAGTTCTCGAGTTTTACATCATCTCATGGAACCTCAATTTATGCAAGTAAAAAAGTCATAGTTTTCCCATTAATTCTTACCTCTGATCAAGCATCGCTTTAGTTAACAACTAGGGACTAATTGTTATTCGCACTAGTTAAGCTTTGCATTACATATCGTACGTATGACTCGGGGATCGACTGCAATTATAATGCAACATCGCGTGAGCATCATTGCCCCCTTGATAGAGCTTACGTCCGGAAGCCAGAGAAGTTTCCGAGCTCACCTCAGTAGCGTGCAGTAGTGGCTCTGCTAGTTAATATGGTTATTCGACGTGATGCTGTACGTTGCTGTAATGTTGCAGATTTTGTGAGCTTCTACACGCTACCATCGACGGTGATGCACCACCCCGTGCACCAGTCCGTCAAGGCTGCCTACTCCTTCTACAACGTCTCCACCGAGACGCCCTGGAAAGATCTCATGAAGGACGCCCTCATTTCTGCCAAAAATGTGTGTTTGTCAGTACAAGTATCCATACGATCAGTTATAGCTAACAGTTGAAACGAATGTGCTGATGGTGCTTCTGATCTGCTTTCATTTTGTGTGTTGTAAGGTGTCAACCCTCTGTTTTTATTTGTGTTAGTGGTAGTTTTACCCATATCGAGAATCTGGTTTTCTTTAGCGTACAGTTACAGTTAATTCTCTTTCTTAAACCTACCTTTCATTACAGACGAAATTCGACGTGTTCAACGCGTTGGACTTGATGGAGAACAAAACGTTCCTAGAAGAGCTGAAGTTTGGCCAAGGGGACGGCAACTTGCAGTATTACATGTACAACTGGCGCTGCGCACCCATGACCCCTGAGAAGGTGCGTTATTGCTGAGCTCATCTTTTTCAATTTTTTTGCCTGTAGGACCAGTTGCGCGATGAAGCTTGGCTTCGTTTTGGGTTATGCTCTCGAGCTGGCAGTGGTGACTCATGAGAGCAGCGTTGCACGTTCGCTGCCGCTGGACAGAAATATGCGTTCAGTCGTCTCATGTTGAGTAAGGTTGTGAGTAGCAGAGTTTAAAAAAAATGACTCGGAATTTTTTTTTATCTTTCCTAAGAAGTGTAAAATTTTACTTAGTATACTTGAATCTCTTCTAAAAAAGATGTTGAAATAATTGAGATGCTGTTCATTCACACCGATGCGTAAATGGACAAATTACTTAGTGGTATTATTATGCTCCAATAGGCAGAGAAGGTGTTAATCTCTCCCTTTGCTTCCCTCGGCTTTCATTCCTTATGCGCTATCTCTTCTTTGTCTTCTCTTCCTCTTCCTTCGTAACTTACTGTTTCTATGCGTAGGGTATTCTGTGCGGGAATACACCTTGTGCATAGCTTAACACCGTTCAGTGGAACACAACTATTGTTTCTGTAGAAATTAGCGCTCATGGGAGGAAAGTCAGAGGTTTCGAGCTGAAGGAGAACAAGCCTTTTGTTGAAATCGAATAGGTTAAGTTTTGTTATGATCATTTTTTCTGGTTAACTGCTGTCCTATTTCAGGACCTTTGACTTTCTTCAAGTTCATTTATTTTATATTCTCGTTTCAATTTTGTCGTTTCTAGGTGTAAGGTGTAGGGGACACATCTTGTGCACTAATTCCTCGTTACAAAAATTCCATACTTAATGATGCCTTCATCCTTCCTTTTGTAGGAACACCTTTGTTGGGTTAAAGAGTATTAAAATAACTTGTGATCTAGTATAGTATTTTCCCGTGTGTAATTTTGGGAAGACCGTTATTGTAGTTAAGGAGGCTTAAACTAACCTATAATCTGATGTAATGTGCACGTGCGTAACCCTAACATGCGAGTTCACTAGACCAGCCATTCTCAACCTTTCCTCCATCATTGACCCCCTCGGCTTTGTGTTTCTCTATTTACTCCCTACTCCAATACAAAACATACACACACACACACTTTTTTTGCATTCTCTCTCATTTTAAAATATGAAATTAAATTGAATTATTTTTTAGATTTTCAGGTACTTCAATTATTTACCCTCCGATTATACAGTTTTTTACCCCCATGAGTAAATTTGCTTCTGGTTGAGAACCTATGCACTAGACTGAAGACAGCTGTGTGTGCAGGTGGCGCTTGTGCTGCAGTAGACGAAGGCAGGCAGTCCCGTGGGCGCTGGCGGTGTGCGCGACTCTCCAGTTGGTCTTGGTTAGCTGGACAACTTTTGTCTCGTGCTGACTCAGGACGCCATCATCAAGTCATCTGTAATGCCTTCTTATAAGCTTTTTACGTCCTCTCGTCTCTTCTTGAATGGTGGATAGTCGTGCGAGTCTGTATAGTCTCATTTATTGATGTCTCTTCACCTCACTCGATTGACTTTCATGAGTGTGTGTCAAGTTGCTCCTAACGCCGCTGCACCTCAGCCGCATTTGCTCTGTGTAAGATATTATGTGTAAACTTCATCTTGTCTCCCTGTTGCTCTAACGTGCAAGTCACGTTCACATAACGCCTTGTAATGCAGTGCACACAAAGCAAACGATAATTCATCAAACATTTGTATCACATTTCGCTGTGATACCTGCTCACAGTTGGGCCATTCCTTTTGGTGCAAGTTATTCCGTAACTTGCTTTTATTCATTTCTGCCCATTTATGGCAGTCGCCGTTGCAGTTCATGTGAAGAGCTTATAAAATATTTCATAAAGGATGAATTCGCAAAAAGCGTCCATTTTCCGATTAAGCTTGTATGCACTGAAATTCTTCAAGTGTCAAATGATTTTGGTGAATACATAATTTGTTTTTTTTTTGTGGGAGTTGGAAAATTGAAGGGCGTTAAAGGTCACACTTGACTTGAAGACACACGTGATGAAGTTCGCATATTTTTTGTAGATTTGTGTTATGTTTATTTAGCTTGGTATGTACGAATTTCTTGAAGTTCCCTTTTCTGTACCAGATTTAATTCCTTAAGAGGTCGAGTTCACGGGTGTGAGTTAGCCGCTGTTTCGAGTGATGAATGCGATTGTCTTCATTTTCAGGTAAATAAACAGCAGTGCAGGGCTTCACTGTTCCTATTCACAGATCATACCGTCGCCCTACTATCACTCAGTTGCCTGCTCGAAATCTTGGTGCGTTCTTGTGTTATGGCTAACACAAACTTGCTGCAGAACTGCTCTTTGTTTGTCCGTGTTGCTCAGTGTTGACTGATATCAAGTACCAACCTCCACATCCTGGCTTCTTAGCGATAAGATAAAGGTCGGATAGCTTCGGTATTGTATTTTTTAACAGCCTGTTGGTAATGTTATGATTTTTTATGGAGTTCTGTGTTATGAAGTTCCTTATTCTGTCATGTTACACATATGTCTTGAAGATTACGTAATGTCAGAAGCAATTTTACCATTTTGAGTGAGAGAATCTTGTTAATTGACTACAGAAATGTTACTAAATGAACTGAAGTTGTTTTAGTTTGAGTGCAGTAAGATGGATATTAATTGCTTCAGCGTCTTAACATTGACTATTTACATTCTTTTTGTCATACATAGACAGTTCTGCATCATCTATTTGTATGGTATTCTTGAACGACTTTGAAACGTCGATCTCAAACTAATTCATTTTTTAGTTTTAATCGTGACAGTTTTGTGACAGTGAGAAATAGTTCAAAAACAGACCAGCGTAATCAAGAAGCTCTCTCACGTTTCTGCCCTGTTCAGTCATCAGTTGTGGATTGTCATTAATTAATTGATTATAACTTCGTACCATTCGCTCCGACTCATTCTTTTCCTAACTCATGCGCATCCGCTGACGTCCAAACGTTTTCTTTGATGCTCGATTCGTCTTAGCACGAATTACTTTCATGTCACAGCTTTTTAATGAGATGTTTTCCCCAAACAGGGGGAAACCCTTTTAGTCCCAGCTTTTTGATGACGGATATTTTCTTGACCCGCTTAGTCAATTGTTATTGGACTCGAGTGCGCTTGGTAGGTTCGCAGAGTTCCAGAAAGCTTCAGACGAAGTTGTCACTTCAGCATTCATCATTCTACTGGCACGTTGCCACTTTTTTCTTAAACCTTATTAAAATGGAACTCCAGCATTCATCATTCCACTTTAACGTTGTCACGTTTTCTTCTTTTAAATCTTGCCAAGATAAAGCTCTAGCGTTCATCCTACTACTCACGCCATTGTCACTTTTTCTTTTCATATATTGTGTCAAGGCTATGCTTCAGCAGCCGCGCTGGTTATGTAGTCTGGGCAAGTGTTGTCGGAATATATCTGAAATTCAACTCACATCTCAGACGCTCATTATTCAAAACGTAGCGACGATAATAAATTCGTTTGTTTTATTAGAATTATTTCTTATTTCAAGTTCATACTTTTGTACTTGTTTGTGTTTTTTGACGCATTCCGTGAACAACCTGTCGTGTAGCGTTTTCTGCTTTTAAAATTCATCCACAACTTTCAACAAAGTGATCGCCTCAGGGAGCGAAGGATAGGCGTTAAGTTTAGGTTAAGTTGGTCTATCTTGAGCTAAAGGAACTGGCGCTCCCAGGGGAGATGCTGTTAGGTTACACCATCTATAGATAGGCTTTCGGGACATCAATCTTTCGTGCCCCCCTTTGCTTTTTCCCAGCTTTTTTGCTTTCTCTTCGTTTGTCTTTTCTTATCTTACAGTCTCTATGCGCAGGGTATCTCGCGTGACTACACACCTTGTGCGTAGACTTCTCGTTTTCTACAGTCGGAATGGTTCCTTCTGTTCGCTCTTTAGAGATCGCCTTTATTGTAGCTAGGGAGCCTTGAGAACATAACTATTACAATTCTACAGTCCATACCAAATGGTCCATTCTCATCACTTCCAGATCGCCTGTGTTGTTGCTAGGGAGTTTTAATATAATAGAAATAATCATTTAATCAATTAATCAAGCGCGTAGAAAATCCTGATTTAGCTACGGACGCAAATCACAGTATCATCCTTCGTGAACGCCATGCTGTATTTGATATGGCCTTGAACATTTTTCTGTGGAATTCATGCCACCATTAGAGCTTTAAAGAGATCGCTTTTTCATTTGTTCGGAAGATTGAATTTCCGCAAGGTTTATGAATGTTATTTATAGCCATTGCTGAAATTACTTGGCTGTCCTCGCTCATTATTTGTCCGAACTCAAGGGTTTACCGAAGCTGCGAGAATCCGTTTGGGTGGAGTTGAATATCATATATTGCGCTCGGCGCTCTACCTGATTCCACTCTTTTTTGTGTCTTCAATAAGTTAGCTTGAGGAGGGAACCCCTTTGTTTTTTGGATGAAGCTGGAAACAACGAGTGCGTACTCTTATTGTGAAATGAAAGTTTGAAATGAGGCTTATGTTTTCTCGAAATACTTAAAGGCGCAAATGAAATGTATTCTTTGGCAATCTAATCTGCTCTTTGGTGGTCTCCTTTACATCTCTATGAAAAGAACCTGCTCAGCCACAGTCAGCAGCTACACCTGCATGCTTTTTTCAGACCCACTGAGTTTTGTCGCATACCCTCACTCTAGTCCAGCGACTTCGAATTGGATCACTTGTGCCACTATCAATGTAACCCTCCCAAAGTTCAATAACATTTGACCCTTCTGATTCCTAATGGATTGTAAGTTAATATAAAATTACTCAAACGCGGAATTTTGCTCCTTGAGTTGCCAAACGTAATTTCTGCTTGAATTTGTTTAGAGACGGGGACCGTGTGATTGAGTACAAAGCTTTTTTCTTACTCTCCCTGCTACGGTTTATTAAATTTTTGACTATTGCTCTTATTGGTCAGCAGGTTTGCTCAGGTTGCTGGTAACTTGAATGTTTCGAGGTAGGTTCTGTTGCAGCCATCATGGTCTTGACGTATCTTTCACTTGCAACGAAAAATGCGTACATCTTTCGAAAGTGCTTTGGTTCAAGTGGTTGGTGCCGTTATTAATAAACAGTAAAAGCTGAATTTTTTCTTTCTCATCATTGTATCATTCAAATGCCAAGCGATTACCTAATATAAATATGATAACCTATCTAATACAAGGAAAGGAAATCATTTATAGGAGTTCTCGGTAGTTTTCGCGTGTCCGAAATTCTCGCACTTGTGCCCTAGACTCCTAAGCGCTATCCGGCTTTAGGCGTCAAACTCAGTGCTATGGTCCTCTGAGGCGAGGCTTATAATACCCGAATGAGTGCAACGACGTTAGCAGTTCGCATTCATTTACTCGCATCTAAGGGAATGTGAATTGTACTTTAAATGTAATTTGCTACTGTGCGGGTCGCTTGTTAGGGGTAACGGTGGTTAAACAATTACAATAATAATATAATAATAATCTAAGGGAATGCTCATTCTAGTTTTCGACCAAGTTCTATCGCGCAACGCTCAGTCGAGGGCTGAAGTTCGAGAACACATGATTCGTTGGTGCCGTTTTTGCTAACATGCTGATGTTGATAGCAAAGCTGGGCGTTATCGCGATAAATTATCGCGATAGTTTATCGCGATAACGATTTCGGGTTATCGGTTATCCGATTATTTTTTTCCGGAGTTATCGATTTATCGGTATCGCCGATTCTTTTGGTTCGAAACTATCGATAATCGATAATTTCAGTTTTTCCCGCTGGGATTCGACATGACGGGGCGGGACGAGTTCGGGACATTAAGTATACGTGTAGGATGTACGTGTTATGGTGTAATAAGGTTGGCCTGTTTTGTGGCCTTTTTGATCAAAAGTTTGGCCTCATGTGGACTGTGACATCTGGCAACCCTGTGGGTGAGACCGTGACGACACGTATTCAGTTCGTATTTAGCTCCTCTGATCGTTGGATGTGCATTCAAGTCCGTCTTATTTCAGGTAAAACTGGCATTATATTAATTTATAGATAATATGAGTGATATAGAGGAACTTAGTGACAGTGATAGGACAGGATTATTAGTAGACATGATAAAAGTCAGGATAAACATTTATTATTTTTTTCTAAAAGTTTTCAAAGACTTCTATTTTTTCTAAGATTTTTCTGTTTTCTAAGATAAAGATTAAATAAATTTTTCGATTTTTTTAAATTTAAAATGCCAATATCGTTATCGCTAGTATCTGAATTTTGGATTTTTCGATTTATCGGTTATCGATTATCGGCGATAAATTTTTCGCCAATTATCGATTTATCGGTTATTGCGAAAACATTTTTTCGTTATCGTGCCCACCACTGGTTGATAGGCTGTTAAAGTCATTCGTTAATCTAGAAGATCGTGACCAATGATCGCTTTGCATTCTTAATTTCAGTAAATACTGCGGTTAAAAGAATATCTCGAATAATTTTTTTGGCAAAACTTTCATCATTATGGTAAAGCTCTCGAGTCATCGCGTGCTTCACAGAGGGAAACTTGCGTGAATTTAGTTCAGTCAACGAACGTTTGGCTGCCGTCACACGGAGACCAAATGATACCGCTGACTAGACAATTATGACCAAATGGTAACGTTTTATCATAATCATCTACAGTCAGCGGCACTAGTCGGTCTGTCCAGGGCCGTGAAAAATCAGATTTCACCATTAGTTTGAACAAACTGGTCCCAAACTAAGACTGAAAGTTGAGATACGAGCGTGTGTTCGAGTTATAGTAGAGTGAAATCTGACGGTTTCGTGGCGCTAGACAGACCGAATAGTATCGCTGCCTGTAGATTATCATGACGAAATGTTACCATTTGGTCTCCGTGTGACGGCGGCCTCATGGTAGTACATATTCGATGGGTACTTTTGAGTGAATGTACTGAGTTCTTCCCAGGAATGTATGTTTCCCGAGACTGCGAGGTCCTGATGAGGATGTAATGACCGGAATGCTCAGGGAAAT
>JACJUY010007657.1:8546-38769 GCA_014220935.1 Platorchestia sp. MABIK
ATGAATGCGCGTAGGTTCAGGCTAAAAAGACCTCGATGAACGCGCGTAGGTTCAGGCTAAAAAGACCTCGATGAATGCGCGTAGGTTCAGGCTAAAAAGACCTCGATGAACGCGCGTAGGTTCAGGCTAAAAAGACCTCGATGAACGCGCGTAGGTTCAGGCTAAAAAGACCTCGATGAACGCGCGTAGGTTCAGGCTAAAAAGACCTCGATGAACGCGCGAAGATTCAGTACCTGAACCAAAGAATACATGTTAACTTCGTGAGAGGCACATTACGCACAAGTTGCATAGGCGGCTTATGCATGACTTCGTGTGTAGTGTACCACTCAACAGCTTGAACTTCGTTCACAGATATTTACTTAACTCGTTTGAGAGTACATAGTAAAAAGATTAAGGATATTTGTTTAAGCCTCTCTGGCCACAACAAAGATGTTTCAAAAAAAGCAAAAAGGAAATCACCATTCAGTACGGAGATGAGGAACGGAATCAATGCTCAAGATGTGCTCCTAAAAGAATTAAACATGGAAACGGCGAGTAGAGGGGGGAAGTTTATGATACAAGATTGAATTTGAAGTGAGTGAGAGATCATGAGAAACAGGACAGCAGTTAGCCGAAAAAAGATCGTCCATATTAAAACAAAAAAGATTCTATTTCAGCAAATGGTCGGCCTACCTTACTCTCAGCTGGAAACCTCACATTTTCCCCACTGGGCGTGACAATTACCCATGAATATGATAATTCCATCCCTCTTCGGGAAAATTTTGGTGCGTATAAACACAAAATACCTGGAGATAAAAGTACGTAAAAATATATAAAATATACGAGTATTGGTATGAGGGAAGTCAAAATTCCATCGGAATGTTTAAATATATAATTAAACTGAGTGTGAGGCACAGTAGAGGAAATAAGGTAGGCTCATACCAGCCTTTTTTTTCGTTGACGGTGTGGGTTTGCTGACGTCACGGCAACGAAACAATCGCAGCGCTCATACTGCATCTGGTAGCACTGCTACCTCAAAATCTGGCTCCACTATTGGCTTAAAGGACATGGCATTTTTGGGACATCATAATGTTTGTTTGAAATAAAGCCTTTCTATTGGCTAGCCGAACAAGAGGAGGTATATTTTCTCCCACAGAAATGATCCTACCTTGTTTTGTCGACCGTGGTAGAGAAACGTCTTCTTTCCAAACCAGAGCATTATTACTCCATCTCCTTAGCGCCTCGTGCGTTGATTCCAGAAGAAAATAAGCCTCAGTGACAAATTGGGGATCTTGTTCAAAGCCTCTTTCTTTCACCACTCTTTTTCCTCTTCATCAGCAAAGCCATGAAATGAACCAGACAAAAATAAACTCTCCTCTCTTCAACAGACGCAAAAATTGAAAGAGAGAAGAAACTCTCGAGTTCCCTTCATTTTTTAGGATAGGAAGAGATGCAAAGCA
This sequence comes from Platorchestia sp. MABIK, assembly GCA_014220935.1. Classification (NCBI taxonomy): domain Eukaryota; kingdom Metazoa; phylum Arthropoda; class Malacostraca; order Amphipoda; family Talitridae; genus Platorchestia; species Platorchestia sp. MABIK. The sequence goes on from JACJUY010007657.1 coordinate 9,986, forward strand.
GAGCACTCAGCTTCCTCTAGGCTGTCACTTCAATGCAGGCAAACAAGTCATTTCCGAGGCGCCGTTACGGAGGCGGAGGCTGCTAGGAAATGAGCCTCACTCGGACGAGAAATGCGTCAATTTTGAGCTCCACCAAATTCCGTGAAAGCTCAAATCTCCGTCAACGAAGAGAAGGAGTTTCAGACGATTCGAGGTATTCTGGATACGGGCGGGGAGTGGCGGAATGACGAACTAGGAATATAAGCACGGAGTTTCAATCCCAATAAGAATCGATCGCGACACACGAAACAAGATTGGATTGATAAGTTTTTTCAACTTCTCTAACCAGAAGAATCCTGGATACGATCAAGGAATGTCAACTGTGAATATAAGCAAGGAATTTCAATGCCGATAAGACAAAATCGGATTGATCATAAGTTAGGTTCAATTCCTCTTTTCGCATCAAAGACGTTCAAAGAGAGGAAGGATGTAGGGATCATTTAGTTTGGAGAAAACAGGATAAATACAGATGTGAGCCCACATCCTGCGCTTAAAAATAGTTAGTAAGAGAAGAAATTTATGAAACAAAATAAAAGATGAACATGAAAGTACTATTTGCTGAAAAATATGAGAGCAGTGAACCGAAAAAACGTAACAAAACAAAGAGATATGCCTGTGTTTCAACAAAAGGAAGGCGTTCTCAACTCTCATCTCGGGATTTGTCCTCGTGAGAGCGCTAATTCTTATAAATACAATATTTGCATCCCCCTATGGGGAACAAGATCGGAAAAAAGGGTCACGTTTCAATGCACAGTTCGTCGAGTTTGTTTTGACATTATCTGGTCTAGAATAAAGATAAAATCAGCATAATCACAGAGAAAAACACTCGTAACCGCATGAACACGATTGCTTTAAATTTTGTTTTCTAAATTTCCAAGATCTTTTCCTGGAAATCGTAATGGAATGTTGGTCTCTGCAGCCGTGCTCTAGCAGAACACGGTAGAACGAAGCCATTTTTATCAGTTCCCAATATTTGCACCTGAGATGCCTGCCCATATGAAATAACTAACGATAAAAACATCCTCAGAAACTGGCCAGTAGCGAAAGCTTTAGCCATGTTCTATACGTAGAAGCGGAAGCTATCCCACCGCGATAAATACAGTAGATCATTTCTACAGGATGCTACAAAATGTATTAGGTACCATATGTACTATAAGTTAGTTTCAGCTTCTTTAACCACAGCAACGGTGTTCCAAAAAGGAACGAACCAGTTAGTATGGAGTGAAGGGAACGCAAAATCTCTGCAGAAGAGGCATAGAAACAGTAAATTGAAGAAAAAGTTTATGAAACGAGATAAAAGTTAAAAAACAAAGTAGTAGGGGCTGCAAAAAAAAAAAAGACAGCAGTGAACCGAAATGAGGTGGTCCGTAACAAAACACAAAACCTATCCGATTTCAACAAAAAGAAGGCCCACCTAACCTTTAGCTCTGGACCTCATACATTCTCTTAGGGAGCTCTAATTTCCATAGATGCAATAATTGTATACCCTGACGGAACACTCAACCCAAGACGGAATGCATTGACTATTCTGGCCCTCTGAGAAGGAATCAAAACTTTGAGATACGTTATTGACAAAAATAGACTCTGAACTTAACCAATACACAGACACATATGCAATAAAATTAATTAACCATACTTAACTAAATTAATATGTTTACAAGGAAATTCTGCTACCGATTTTTAACCTAAAGAAGAATTAAGTCCAACGGTTAGAACGAAGGAAACAGCTGTTATAAGATCAGGAGTAAACTTTGCCACAAAATCGTGTCACATCTAGGCGAAAATGAGAATTACGAATTCGTTTTATCATTTTAACTCAAGAGTAAATCATCAAGCAATAACAGTAAAAAAAAAGTCTTTCTCTAGCTTCATTTTTTTCTTAGACCCTTCCGATATGGCAGAAGAAGTGCCATAACATTTCCTGCGTTTGAGTCCTCTTAGGTAACGTTTTTTGGCCAAACATGAAAACGTGGATTCTTCAATGCGCCGAATCAATATGAACATTGAACAAGTATTTACATAAGCTCCGAGAAAATTTGGCAGCAGAAAAAAGAATAGCTAAGTTAATTGGTATGGTCACCCCGCCGGAACATGAGTTTAACGTTCCTGAGCAAAAATTTCAGTGCAAAAAAAAACAATTTTGCTTAACTCGTCCGAGAAGAAATGGGAGGCAGACCGCGAAGAAGCAGCGGCAGTGTTTTGGGAGCCGCAGAACTTCAACTTGCAGGGCACTAATGTGGACAGATGGAGGGAGCACTCAAGCGGAACTACGGAACTGGCAAATATAAATCTGGACATTGGTTAAAAAGGGAATGCGGCTCCGCGCTTCACAACACAAACAGAGACCGAAAATTTCAGCTTCACTTGATGTATAGGAAGCACTTCCGAGAGTACCGTTCAACTGAAAAAGAGTATAGCTCCTAGATGGACGTTGAAAGGAAACTGAAACATGTCAATAATATATTCTTCCTCAATTGAAACATATCACAAGCAAGGAAACGAAAAAACAAAACATTTCCAACCAACAAACATGGGTTCTGTTGAAAACCAAGAGCCTTGGATGAGATGTTTAGGCATCCATGAGAATTAACGAAGAGATTTTGGTCAGCTGGTCAATGACAAGAAGCTGAAAACATCTAAAATGAAGTGAACTTAAAACTATCTAGTTGAAGCAATGAACCAATTAATTGATGATTTTGACCGTTACTTTAATTCCTTACGAAGGCGAAAAGCAGAAGGGAATGACGCGAAGGATCTCTCCCTTTTGAGTGCCAATGATCAAACAAAATATGCAAATAATGTCTTCAAGTGTAGAACAACCTTAATCAATAAGCGTTTACTACCTCCGCATGAGATGGCTAAGACTCCTAAAGTACAAATAGGTCCCCACGGTGAGCTAACATAGCCGGTCATTAATATACTACTCGCAAAAAACGGAATCTTACACGAAATATTTGGAAACCAGAAAGTGGGCTGCAAATTTATACCAGGAATGAAAAACAGGATTGTCATGAATACCCCACTAGGTTCCACCACTGGCTCACGTAAGTGAGCCAGAGTATTCACTGCGTGAACAATGTTCAAGCATTTTACATCTCAATCTAATTACTTTAAATTTTGCTTAACAAGTGTTCATTAAAATAAAAAACACCTGAAATCAGCCGAGCATCTAACGAGGACAAGTCTATCGTTCTCGATCAGCACTAGCAAAGTCCCAGAATTGGCGAGTTAACACGTTGGCAATTGGTTTTCGAAGAGTAAAGTTTAGACGAGTTTACTGATCGACGACTGAAAAGGAAACATAGGAGGAAAACGAGCAACATTTTTGCCAAAGGAGCCGTTAATGGTTAATGAGACCGACTGAAGCAACGTTGCGATCACAAAACAAGGATCATTGAAGCGCAAAATGCCATTCCCTCTTGCGTTCCGCGAGTCATTTTTAAATATATTTCTAACGAAGGGCGGGGCTTGCATGCGAAAAACGAATGCATGAATATCATGATCACCATTTCATGATATCAAAGAAGCACAGTGGGGTTTAGAGATGATTTTGATGCTTGTTTTGTAAAATTTCATCGCATTTATTAGTATCTACCTTCAAAATCCAGATCATTCAGTGTGAAAGCCCTGACGCTGAAATTTTTCTACGCTCTGAACGTTGTCAATTTTCCGAGAGCCTTTGTACTGCTCTCTATAACACTGGTACATTCCATGAAGGTAATACACTCATACCCGCCTTTAAAAAAATGTATCATAGTGTGTTATCCAAAGTATGAGTTAGGATCTTTCAAGCGATTAAAAGCTACAAAATTCAATAAAATTAAATCTTCAATAGGGTTATTGAAGAAACAACTGCAAAACTACTCTACCTATAAAATCGCAGAAGCAATCGACCTCTTTAAGTTGAAAAAACGGACTATATTTGACCATAAATTCTTCTTCAATAATACCGTACAAATCTAATTAGTGAAGCAAATTTGATTAGATTATTAGCTATTTTAACCCTTTGCTTCCCAACACTCAAAAAGTTAAGGGAAAAATTTTCCACGATAATTGCAGTCATTACCCTGAAATATCAGCAAAATTGCCCTAGTATGTTTTTTTCTGTATAAGCAAGTGCTTACTTCCTTCTTAAACTGAAAATAATAAAAATTATGCTTTAAAAATGTAGGCTTCGACGCCAAAAAAAATGTTCGAAAAATTTGAAAAAATATCAATTTAGTTCTTGCTTAATTTTATCTGTAAATACATGTACGTTTGAAAAACTTGCTCAAGTTAACTAAAAAGGTATTGAATGTATTGAATAGATCATGAAGCTCACAGTGAGTGGATTTCAGAAGCAAATTGCACGTGTCAAACTTCTGGAATGTCTAAAAACATGGTTGCAGGAATACCATTAATTGCCCTGATTTTGTCATTAGTTCGAATTATTTCCCTACTAGTTGAATTTCCTTGAAATTTTGTATATTTTCCTAAACTGGAAGCACTGGCCATCTGGGAACTGCAGTTCCCATCGGGAAGCAAAGGGTTAAGCCTCCCTATCCGCAACAAATGCGATCCAAAGAGAGGAAGGTTCAAGGCATCATTTGGTTTGGAGTTGAGGGAACACGGAATCTATACAGCAAGGGCATAGAAACAGTAAGTTAAGAAAGAAGATTTTGTAACAAGATCTAAGTTGAAGGAGAAAGTAGTAGTGACAGAAAAACAGGACAGCAGTGAACCGAAAAAAGATGGTCCTTGACATAACAAAAAACCTTTTATTTCAACAAAAGAAGGCCTACCTAACTCTCAGGTCGGGCCCTCACATTTCCCGCCTGGGAGCGCTAATTCACATAGATACAATAGTTGGATCTTCTTGAGGGCAATTAGTGAAGCACTGAAACTTTTTCAGATGACAATAATGGCTAAAAAGCATCGATAGATAATTCATTAACAATGAGCATTAACGCTATTTTGTAGAATTACTGCGTATTCCACAGCAAACTCTAGTGGTCCACAAGCATTCACTAACGCAGCTGATAAACTAGACAGAGCATTTTTCTCGGTTAAAAATGAACGACTTCGTCATGAACTATGAGAGGTCATAAGGCGGGTATCAATAGAGCTTGTGGCCAGTGTCTCTCTCTGGTATATTAACACAATTAAAATGAGTTCACTGGAAAATTTACTTCACGTAGTCTCACTACTAAATCAAGGTAGTGTCAAGTGAAAGCTTCCAAGGTTACCTGAACATCTCGCGGAGGCGGAAAACAGAATCCACTGACGCAGAGCGCATCTCACTTTCAAGTGTCAAAAGTCGCCGTGCCTGACTGAATGAAGGAGAGATGATGCCATCAAGTGCATTACAGCCTCAATCAACAAGTGCTCTCTGGCTCTTCATCTCTTCATTACGCCAGGTCCTACAACTCTGATACAAGAACGAAACGCTTCACCACTCATATGTAAGATGCACGAGACTCGATGAAAGGCCATAATAACCAACACACGATGTATTCATCAAAGACGCTTTTGTGACTAAATAAGACATCTGAGCACCCAGGAGCGAGTGATAATGCTTTGAGCTTGTCAGATCAAAATATTAAATGTATCTGTGATTTTGTTTTAGAAAAATACCCAGACGTCCTGCTCGTTTTTACTGCATTAGATGTGTCGTTTTAACTGCTTTAGAATTCTCAAGACACTAAATACTTTGAAACCACCAGTAAGCGATCCAAAGAAAAAAAATTAACGTCCTCGCAGAGACGCCAAGGAAATGTGTTGCAACACTCGCTTCATGATGATGTGCTCCGATCTCTGCAGATAATTTCCTTCAGACAGACATAAGTTCCTTCTGACTCACAGAGACATTAATTTCCTCAGATGCCAAGAAACATATGAAATTCTTCCCAACATCTATGGACACATAAGTTGAAACTGACATCTGGAGACATACTAATTTCCTTGTCATCCACTGAACAATACATTATACGTTGAGACTCAAAACAAAGGCGTAAAGTGCCTTGAAGCTAAAGATGTTAACTCAGCATTTCAGATACATCCGAATAACAACATTGCTTCTCGACGTTCATAGACTGAGTTCTTCGAGTTTATCATTATATCAGGGCGTTAACCTACTCCGTGTTTATTCTCCAGACATTTTTACGAGTTTTAATCTAGCACAAAACGATATCTTACTCCAACACCTCGAATGCATTTCACCCAAAAAGAATGAGTCACGGAAAAAGAGAATGGCGTCGCAGGGTCGTAATATAAAGGTTCTGAGGAGAGCACATCTCGTGGCCGTCGCTTTAACGGAGTTTTACGTGGAGCCAATAGATGTTCAGATGAAGTGAGATGCTCCCACTTAGCTAGCGACTGGATAGCATTCATTGTACGAATAACAAAAATGGCACTCGTGGCAAATATTGCGCCAATCCAATTGGTTGTGAGTCCATGCAGACTCCGCAAGGAAATACAATAAAACAGCTCGACTACTGCGATCGCTCGAGCAACCCTTTTTGTTCTTTTTTACCCGGGCCTGACATCGAAAAAAGGAGTTTGTTAGTGGAGTGCGGGCTGGGGAAATTGAATGTGGAGCAACGACTCAAAAAAAAAAACAGCCAAAGTATTAAACTTTGAACTTTGTTCGTAACTGTGGCTTTCATCCCCCGTAGATGTGTTGTGGTGAATGACTTTTCTTTTCTAAGGCCAAAAAATAAATGTTTACGTCTGAACGATACATAGAAGACAAGTCATACGAAGAGAACTTTAAAGTTGAACGTCGTACCAACAACTGGAATAGTTACTTCCACTTGTATCAATTTAATAGATTAGTAAAGATGTGATGCATATCAGTGAGTAATCACTCTTGCTTTAGCAAATGAGATTCATGGAACGCAGAACAATAAGTTCCTATTTCGGAAGATAATTAATTTCGAATTTATTTCAGTTTTAGAACACATCTGAACACGATAAAGGAAGATGTCATGCTGACTACTTATTGTTTTTGGGAAATAAAATACCCCTTTAATAAATCGCATAGAATAAACAAAGACCGCTATACAAATATGCTACATAATTTTCGATCAGAAAATACTGTCATCTTGAAAATAAGTAGAAATATCACGCATGTCTCAGTGAAAACTAAATGGCTTTAGGAAAAAAACAGTTCGAGTCTGCTTCAATGAACGAATGCGCTCTTCAGGGTTAACATTTTTAATCTATTACCGAGAATTTCATTGAAAATCTATGGATTCAACTTTATTCAAATAGGCTGACGAGATATGTCTTGTTTTTGAAAATAAATTTTCATCTTCAGTGATTTTAGACGAATTTATTCGAACAATTTGAGAAGTAAATTAGTTTTTATGTCAGTACATTTAACTGCCGAAGTTCACTGCCCTTAAAGTATTTTTGGCAGAAAATCTTTCTAAATACTCTGCACGAGGCCCTGATTTATCTGAATTATCATTCAACAAAACTTACATGGACTGAAATTACTCAGATTTAACCAAACCTACTTACATGGAGAAAGATAGTTCAACGAATGAGAGCAAAAGATTTAAATTGGCCTTATGACTCCTGAAATAAACACTCATCATTACTTAACAAGTCATGTATTTACTTAAAATGAACTCTATGCTGTCCATTTGAATCTTGCGTCTAGATCTCTTCTCTGATCCCAATTCTCTTTCATTATCCGTAGTTATTTTCGACCCATTCTCTCTCACAAAAAAGTTCGAGCGTTCACAGCAGCTCCATTTATCTGAGGAAGCACGGTACTATTTCAGTCCCCGCACGAGTACAGAAGACGTCGACAGTTTTATATGTCCCATTTACTTCAGGAAGCATCATATCACCTCAGGGATCTCCAGCACCACCAAACACATCAACCGTTCCTGCGCCCATGTTTATTTTTGTAACCATGCATATAGTTGCACCGCTTGATATTCTCCTCTTGGGGACACCAAACGATTTCCTCGAGTATCATTTTATTTCCGAAACTGGTCAAATGTATAGAAATGTATTGCGAAGTCTGTCATCGGAGATCGGGTGCAGACTTCACGTTTCATTGTTATCAAATCTACTGATGCAGCACAACTATTTGCTTGCATTAAAATATAAAGACCGCTGGATAGTCGTCACCGGCTGCTATTTTGATAGAAATTTTGTTCTGTGGTTGCTAAAGTCTTAAATAACTCTATCAGTCATATATTTAACATAACATTATTTCAACAATACAAGGTGCAAAGTGTTCAACACAATTAAGTTAACAAAACGAGGTGCAACTTATTGTTCTAATTAACTTGACACAACGTGCAACGTGTTTTTTGTATCACGTTAGCATTATGAAGTTCAACATATTTTTCCTCTTAGGTTAGCATAACAAGATGCAACATATTTTCTTTCAATTAACGGAAAGTCAGAGGTGCTGAAAAACAAAACATCAGTAATCCGGAAAAATAGTCCTTAACGAAACAAAGAACCTCATTTAAAAAAAGGAAGCCTACGCGACTCAATTGTTCGGGACCTCACATTTTCCCCCTTGGGAGATGTGGTTCCCGTAGACACATTGATTGCATCCAATAGAGGGTCAAGCTCCAATTTAAATTTTGTGCGTACGACGCAATTGAGCACCAAATCCAGTTTTGCAACAAAAATTATTATCTGTGTTCGTTTTTCAATGCAGAAACCGCGACGAAATGGAACGGAAAAATGGCCATCGACGAGACGGACTAATAAAAGTGGCGAGTTTCAAAAGAATGGAATTAAAAGGGGAACCCACAAGATCTCCGATATTATTGGCGCAGGGCTTTGAGATCACACGCAGCTGTGCTCGGACAAATGGAGGCGAAAGCAATTAAAACAGAGCGAGCGGATTCCCAAATTTCACTTCGGAAATATAAAACCCTCATTGGTTTTACCGCACCTTAAAGTATAACGGAATGGAAGTCATTGGCGATTAAATTTTCCCTTTGTAAGCAAGCTGCAATATTTATGATCAATATAACAGAATTTTATTTTGGAACTCGAACAATCAAGCATAAAGGCTGTTGTACTCTGGAACAACAATAATTACAATTGCACTATAGACCCTCGCTTTTCCCAAAATTTCCATGCGCATTGTTCTATAGAGTCCGAGCTTAGTGCAGTACAAACGTTTCTGCCGCTTTGCCAACATTCTCGTTCTTGAAATAAATTTTACCTTAATGTACATATACATGGAACAGCCTCGTTATCATAAATGGTACTAATATTTCTTAAAAATGGATGAGATTAAATGTCAGTTTTAGCCTCACTAACAGCAACAAAGGCGTTCCAAAGAGAGGAAGGAACCATTTAGAATGGACTTTAAGGAACGCGGAATCTATACACAAAGTGAATAGAAATGGGAAGTTAGGAAGGAAGTATATGAAACAAGATAAGCGTCAAAGGAGACTGTAGTAGATGCTGAAAAACAGGACAACAGTGAACCGAAGAGAATTATTCAGAACAAAACGAGAAAAGACTATTTTATTTCAACAAAAAAGAAGACCTACCTAACCTTCAGCTCGGGACCCCACATATTCCTTCTCGGAGCCATTCGGGGCATATTGCCACAAATTTATTAGCTGATGAGCAAGTGAAGGACAGAGCAAAGCATGAAAAGCTTCATACATCTAAAAGGAAAGATACAGCAAAGAAGTATTTTAAAAACATTTAGTTCGAACGTTTCGAGCACTAGGCTCATTCTCAACGAGATCTGTGAAATACAAAGACACAACATAATTACAGTTCACAAAGATAAAGAAAAATTCATATATTGACAGGCTAAAGGAGAATAGCCATATTCTAAATGTTTTTAAAATACTTCTTTGCTGTATCTTTCCTTTTAAAGTTGCTACGCAAACGTGATATACCTAATTCATACATCTAATTTGATACTTTTTTCCATCGACATTCCAGCAGAAAAGTGCTTCTTTGAAAGAAAAGAAGTTTCGGATTAAGAGTTCTTGAACATTTTTTAGATGATAATGTTCCAACTTTGTAGTTGCCCACCATTGGGTTTAACGACGCTCAATTTCCGAGCGTTGGACTCGCCATTGTGTGACGATATTGAACCTTTAGCGAAAGTTTCCCTATTTCAGTGTCTTGTCTGTGCTCCACACTGGAGTGCAAAAATTGGCATTGTGTGGAACTTCTAAGACTTGAAACAAACTCGCGCGTGCGGGTAGTTTAAGTTAAAAACGTAATACTGAACTCCTCTCTGCGACAAAAAGATTTGATCGGATGTTAGTTTAACCCTCCCTGCAATAAAGGAACCGGTTTCAGAAAGGGAAGCATGGAAGACATCATTTAGTATAGTTTCCTCGACGAGAAACAAACTAGGATTAGATAAGATTATAAGTTAATTTAAGTCTTTTAAACTTCAACTAAGGTGTTCAAGAATGAAAGAAAGAAGGTACCGTTGAGTACGCAAATGAGGGAAAAGGAAAGCCTTGCACAAGGCGCGTCCTCACACCCTGCGTTCAAAAACAACGAAAAGAAAAAGTTTTTGAAAGTATAAGAAATTTTGAAAGTAACAGATACTTACAAAAATACAGCAGGGAACCGAAAAAAGATGGTCCATTACCTACCAAAAAATCTTTTTCTATTCAACGAAAAAGGAGAGCCTGCCAAGCCTTTAACCCGACACCTCACACCTTCCCCAGAGAGCGTCAAATATCGACACAACAAATGTATCCGCGGAAGGTAAATTCAACAAGATATCGTGTGAGTTACATAATAAAAATTCAGAACATCATAAGATAACGTCCAGATATTTGCATTGAGGAATTGAAGTCCGTTATTTTAAACACAGATTAATTCGTGTGAAGGCAGGACGCGTTGTACTGATCTCTGTACACCACGAGACATTTGGCATTAATGTGATCATTCCGTAATAATTCCGCATGGAGAGATGAACTCAGCTTAAATGGTCGGCGGTATAAGAACAAATGAGATGTGGGCATAGCATTGGTTACTAGACATCAAGAGTAACATCATCAATCAAGATTAACAGCATCAATCAAGATTAACAGCATCAATCAAAATTAACAGCATCAATCAAGATTAACATCATCAATCAAGATTAACATCAATAAAGATTAACATCAATAAAGATTAACATCAATAAAGATTAACATCAATAAAGATTAACGTCATCAATCAAGATTAACATCATCAATCAAGATTAACATCATCAATCAAGATTAACATCAATCAAAAGCAACATGAATTATGAGCAACGTCAAAAAAGATTAACAAAAATCAAGTTTAGTGTTAGTAGAGCGCAGCATCAATCAAGTAATCAGGAGTATAGAATCAAAAGCAATGATCATTGGACATCAAGAAGGGTAAAAGAACTAAGACAGAACACGGTTACTTCATGAACGGAACCAAGAGGAAAAATACGTCCTAACAAAGAGTCTCGACGTGATAACATGTTTTTATTCTAGACGCGTTTCTTTACTCGCAAAGTGTCGCAAGTTTTCCTAACCCTAAAGTACGCGCGAATAATACCAAATCGATCATTGCATCCAAATGTTTTCGCTTCTCTATTGTATTTAAATATCACTACGTACTGAAGAATACAACTTGGAGCAAAACGCAGAGCAAGCGTATCACAACTTGCTCTTAAAGTTAGTCTCACACGATAGAGATGAGAACTGACCGCATTTTTCTAGGCGACCATATAAAGATCGCAGCGGCAAAGCAAGCACTACTCCAACAATGACGTTACGACAATGACGCAACAACAATCGACAAAGAAAAAAAGGAATTCAAAACTTGAGCACAGAATGACAATACAGACTATTTGCGAAATCATTACTTCCGCGAGCAGAATTCTGCCTAAAAGTACTCGAAAATGAGGAGGCTGCCAAAAGTGGAGTCGGTTTCGGACATGTGCTACAAAAGCTCGTTATTTCAGGCACAGCGAAAATTTCCATGTTTTCCACAAGTGTTTGAAATACGGAGAAGATAACGCTGAGTTCGAAAATATTAACCTTCTTCCGTTTACAATGCTAGTAATCCATATGCAGAAATTGAAGTGTAGAACTCGAGAAATTCAAAAGACATTGAATCTTCGAAAAGTGGCGTTGAGTGACGTTGAGCCTAGCAATTTCGATAGCTCAACGACCCATATCGTTTTCATGCGTACGAGTGATCCACCAATGGTGGAGAAGGAAGAATTTTCTACAACACTAAAAATTCAACAAGACGCGTCATGGGTAACGGAGATGTGATCAGTAACGGAGATGTGATTATGTATGTCACACTATAATACTTAGCGGCCACCTCTTTTCAACCCCTTTGCTATGAGACCTTTCTGATCACATGCTTATCGTACTGGAATAGCTCTATGCAGGCATGCATAGGAACGTGAACAATTACTTTCCACACTTAATGATTGTCACCTGTAAAGATGCTCACAACTTAACATCAGCGCGTGTATGATCCCTCCTTATAAAACATTGTTTGCGATACCACTCATCGATGGGTCGTTCGAAATAATTTTAATAACCTTTTAAAATTAACGGTATTGATTGGGCCTAGTTAATGTTTGGTAGTTATGAAATTACCAACAACTTCTAACATTAAATTTGAACTGAATTTTGAACTTAAGTTTAGCCCATCGCAGTCAATGTGTTAATTGCTTATTTAATTCGATGGAGACCAGCAGGCAGACAAGACTGCCGTCTAAGAAGTCGGACTTCAAACGAGGACTGATGCTTCACAGACCGCGGAGACTCAGCCACAGCTCCGACGCTCCTCAGGGACAATTTGGCTTCGTTACTGAGCAATTGGTCGCCGTGGCGGCGGTAGCCAACCTACCAGCAGATCACCCTCACTTTACAGTACGCAAGGCGGCTGCTTTGAGCTCGGCTCAAGTAATCCATGTGAGGGAAATGATCACGATGAAATGAGCTAAACACGAGAATGTCGACAAAATGAACTTTCGTCGACTAAAATTCCGTGCACGCAAGACACGCTTATTGAAAAGCCGTGTGGTTTTTAGTGAGTAATATTGGATACTTCTGAGGAGGGATCATGCAACAGGGTCGCTACAGTGGACGTATTCCGATTCAAATTCTCAAATTCTGACTTTGCCCGACAAAATTCGGGAATGAAGACCTCTTAGTATTCAACTACCGTGCAGGGATTCCAGACGCTTAGCGCCCTTTAGAGCTATATTTTTTTGAAGTATTTGAGAAAAAAACAATCTTGCACCTCTTGTACGGGAGACCAGTGCATTGGTAGCATCAGTCACATGCGGACGATAAACCGCAACCCATCGCTACCAAGGGTGCTGTTTGCAACACAAACCTCTCAGGATCCTGAAGCTCGACCACGCCACTTAAATATATACCTTTGATCCAGACACGACAATGGCAAATAAAAGAAATAAAATCCCAGCCAGGTCTTTGCCCAGATAGAGGCATTGTTCAAACGTACTCGAGATGACTGACGGCAATTATTTCCTGAAACCCATTCCTGATGTTACGCGTTAAATTTTAACGCGTGTTTGATCGGACGATTCGAAAAATCGCGCCAAACATCAACCATAAATATCCTAGAAACTAACGTTTCCATCAAGAAGATAAAAGTAGGACTATTGCGAGGTCGGATCAGTGTATTTCCCTGGGGGGAAAAGTGCCTGCTGAGCGGCGTCATTGAAGTTAATGAAGGGCTTCAAAGCAAGATCAAAGAATAGCAAATCTTCATCTGATTACCTCGTTAAAGCGAGCAAACTCGGTCATGTGAATATCGAGCGCGATCTGGAACTGCTTTGTACCAGACTGATTTATCTCACTTCACAGACGTTCAGCCTGCGAACAGTTGAGCTTTTGTCGACGCTTCAGACATAATTAAGGCAAGTCTGTCCTTTGCATCTCAACTGAGCCGAGTCTGTCTAATGCATCTCAATTAAGGCGAGGCTTGTGCATCACAATTATATCGAGTTTTTAGAGGTATAAATAAGTTGAGTCTATAGCAGGATCATCAAATCCATTTATATCACTATTAAATAGGATCTTTTAAAGTGTATTTAAATCGAGTCTTTCATGGGATGACTAAATCGAGTCTTTCATAGTATGTATGATTAAATCGAGTCTATTTCAATATAATTTTACCGAGTCTTATGCATAAGAATTTATTCGAGTCTTATGCATAAGAATTTATTCGAGTCTCACGCAATAGAGTCTCATGCATCACAATGAAAATGAGTTTCTTGAATTTCAACAAACTCTTAAACAGAGAAATTTTAACTCTAATCACCAATTATCTCACTAGCAGGGGCATCAGGTTGTCACCGAAATCAAATGAAGACAGAGAACAAAAATACGAATTGTAGTGGCTTTTAGCAATAATAGTAGCGATTTGACAAGACATCACGTACGAAAACTTTCTTCAAATGGTCGTAAAATGGACATGAACAATCAATGGGGTTGAGGTTAAACTCCTGCACCCCACAGCGAGACCCGTGCATCACACAGTGCCACTCTAGCATCACAACACGAGAATTTCGCATCACATAAGATTCGTACAGTAGAAAAAATTATTTTCCCGCTTATCACCACAATATCATGAGTTCATCAAAGCGTAACGCTCTTCCTGCTTAAAAAGAGTGCGATTTTTAGCCCCAGGTTGATTATTTTTCGGTGACGCTCGTATACTAGGTCTTACAAGCAAGATGCGTGAGCTGACTGAGCTTTCTGAAGAGCTGTTATTACTTCGTAAAACAATCACCTGCTTTTCTCAAACTAAAGCCAAGTTAAAAAAGATCATTGGGCTCAAAAATCGACTCGCAATCTTCGAGGAAATATTTTGAAACTTAGATTATGTATTTCATTGTTCGTTCAAATGCAGTACCTGAAAGGAAAAATTTCATTGTGCTCGAATGCTGTATTTGACTGGAAATTTTTTATTGTTTTCGAATGTTGTAAACGAAAGGAGACATTTCATTTCGTTTGAATGCTCAATTTGAAAAGAGAAATTTCATTGTCTTCGATGAACTGTATATGAAAGGAGAAATTTCATTACGATTCAGACGCAACGGAACAATTGAGCTAAAATTTGCAGAAGTACATTAGTTCCCAAATTGAGTTGGATGTCAAACCACATTGAACTCGTTTTCCCAAATGATTAGCCTCGAAAATTGCCGAAGAAACAAAGTTACGCAGCGTTCTTCAGCTCGGACGCAGCGACGCGTGCGTCATTGAAGGCCTGCTGCAACTGCTCCAAAATTTTTCTATTCTCTAACACATTAATCGCAACGTGCACCACCGGTGGCCACAGAGGGGATTTTCATAATGCTGCTGAACGAGCAGAAGGCAAACTCAATTTTCACAAATACTTAATCAAAGCTAAATGAAGGCATGATCCAGTTAACGTTTGTTTTTCCCAAAATTGTTCACTACAATTGATTTTAAATTCGAGTTGATTTATGAACTTTAGTTTAACCAAATGCGGTGAAAGTGTTAATGAACTAAAGCACTCAGCTCCTCGAAGACCGTGTAGACAAAGTGATATTTACCATCTTTATATGATCGAGAGACAACTGAGGAAATTTACCTTAATCATACCATTAGACATTTCTCTCATCGGAGGTCTGACTGCAGTTCTGTATTTCTCTGTGACAAGGAAAATAATCTACAAACATTCTAGATGAACATTCATGAATGGAATATCTCGGATAGAGGAATAACATTTTATAGGAGTCAAGACATTCCTATTAAGAATGTTGTTAAAAGCTTCAGCCTGGAACGCATTTGAAAATGCACATCCATTTTCTTAGAATCATCAGTAGGGTAAAGAAATATAGGTTTATATAAAATTGCACGCTTCGTACAACAGAATAATTTAACACAATTGTGAGAACCGTCATCGTGTTCAACTGATCATCGAACAGCAACAGCGAGACTGTAATTGAGCGGATCGTATTCTCAATCTTGTTTTGATAAAAAAAACTTTACCAGGATGTTTCTTTGACCAAAATTCTCGAAAGTGGCCTCACCCTGAAACTTGAACTAAAAAGTGAGCCGATCTGCCAATCATGGTTGGCTATTCAGCATTTAAAATTCAAGCTCCCAAATAGGCATTTGTTTGATAAATTATAATAGCCCATGGATGCAAAGCCTGACTACCCACAAAGTAGTTCATGATGAAACATCATTATCTTCTGAAGCCTAATCTAGATCCTAATTCTGAAGCATCTTTCTAGAGTAGTGGTTCCCGTACATGGGCCTTCACTCTCCGTATACAGCTTCACTTTAATCAAATCCCTCTTTTAATAAATGCTAGTCTTTCGATGAAAAAATTAATCAAGTGAACACAAAAAGGTGCCTAGCCAGTGAATGAATAAAAGGGCTATCAATATACATGAGAGCAAACACACTATTCAAATGTCCTTTCAATACACCACCTACACAATACACGCAGGGTAGTAACTTAGTTAGCATCGGGTCATCTTGGTTCCAAAATTCCAAAAGACGAGTTCGTCAACATCTGACACAATCATCACACATTTCAGTGTATCGATGTTGCTACAATTAAGTCGCTAAAAACTCGATCTGCACCTGTCGCGACACGTCAGAAGGTAAAATCCGATTGTCAAGTATGAGCCGGGTTTCAAGAGCAGACTGGGATCCAATCGGGCCAGATTTGGGAGCTGACACCACAAAGCCGAAGAATCATAAAGCTGTCGAAGTGAGGCCTTTACATCCAACGTTGCCAGTGCTGCTGACAGAGGAATAATCTCCGCCAACATGTTTACAGGCACAGCCTGGCGCAGATCACAGCCTACGGTCAAAGGACACGGGCCTTCTAGCGATTTGCATCCTGTTGTCTATTCCCTGATGCATGATCTCAATAGGTGTTATTGGATTGGCGTTTAGAGATCCCCTTGCTGTGCGAAAATTCTCGGAAACAATAAGTACGTTTAACTAAGTTCTTCAGTTCAAATGCTGGAGCTTTTTTGAATGCTTCATATATATACACAACGACTCTTTCTTTGAAAGTATTAAGCTCGGTTTACCCAGAAAGATCTATACTAATGTTTTTCTTCCTCAGCATTCAAGACAAATTGACCTCGTAAATTCGGTAATTAACACAGTTACGTAGAAGAAAAATTCTGGAGCATGTCAAAGAAGTCAGAGGTTGACTGACGAACTCGACTGAAAAAATTGATTGTGTCTGTCTTCCTAAAAGAGTTTCTAGATTCAGGAAGCATTGGGAAATGTTTACTAATCGCGCTTTCCATTTTCAGCAAAAAAAACAAATGAGCCAAAAAATATCGATTCATCTGTAATCATAAACTACAAATTAAGGTAACACTAAAATACAACAAATACTCGAAAATATTATGCACTTGCAATCAATTTCTGGCATTCCCAGTGTGTCACTCTAGAATAATCTGACAAAAATGCTATAAATTTTTACCGCACTGGCAAACTTTCAGAGAATTATTCTAAATCCAAGCATTAATATAAATTGAAATCGCACTGAGTCGTCACATCTGCTTTTTCTTCGCAACAAATATTTGTCCTGCTGGGCTAACTGATGGTGCGAGGTTTTCAGAGCCAAATAAGAGTTCAAAAAATTTTAGATTCGGGTCTCAAAAAGGACTAAAATTCGTAAGAAATTTATAAATACATGCAAAAATTATCATCCTTATTGCAGCAGCCAAACCAATGAGCAAAAGTTAAAACAAGTGGAAGTCAAATTGCCATTCCCCTGTGTTACACAAACAGTTCAAGATTATTCATGCGCATCAGAATAATACCTTTTCAGCCTAACGTTATTTTCAAGGTGTTTATGATTTTAGCCATCCGAGTAAGGCTTCTACATAGGGCGGCTAAAATTATTGATGCGATGACGAAAAAGTTACACTGAGTTTACCTGTTGTAAAAAAATGAGAATATAACTATTTATATCTAACTTAAATATTAATATAATTTTTTTTAATTTCGAAGTAACACGCTGCATGAAGAGAGAACTTAACACATTTCAAAGCGGAATTAATGAGAGTACAGTAGTAAATAACTATAGTTTTTTCACATGAAAATGACAGATACTCCACCATATCCTTATCTTTCACATAGGATATTAATAACATTAAGATGCAAAGTAAAGCCAATTCGAGTTCATATCTATTTCACACACTAGTGTGAAGTGGAAGACTTTGCAATTTCTTCCTATTCCCAAACGGAAGAAACACCGGGCTCGCAATGAGGGATTGTGAACTCTGGGGCATTTCCCATGAAAGGCAAGTGTTTCAGCCACTTGGCCTCAGTGAAAACAAATTCCCAAAAGCACAAACGTAAGTCGAGGTGCATAGACGAGAATGAAAAATTACAGGGATTTTGATGCAAAATTCCACATACGGAACACTGTAGATTATGTCTGCATTCATTATTGGGACTTAAGTAAGTTGGGACGTAATTATCGCATTTAAAGTAATCAAAAAAGTCGGTCAAAAACCTGTATTTGAGCTCTCTATCAGTTCTCGGAGCAGACATCCAAGCAATAAGTCGTGTCGCTTATAGTGTTAACTGTCTCCGTGGACCTTACATTTACCTGGCAGTGAAGGTGTGTTTTTATAGTCGTAGTTTTGGAATGGAAAACCCTTCTTTATTTGTTACTGTACACAGCGACGTGACAGAAACCGCAACCTCTCTTTCGCTCATACGCCAGAGTTACTAAATCAGATTTCTCTGAGCAATATTGCGAAACTGTTAGATTAGATTCGATGTTGGTATAAGCCTCTCTAATCACAACAAAGACGTTCCAAAGAGAGGAAAGACGAAGGCACCAGTTAGTGTGCAAGAGTAAAGGAAACGCGGAATCTATGCTCAAGGTGTACAGAAACTGCAAGTTGAGAAAGAAGTCCATGAAACAAGATGAAAGTAGGAGAAGAATGCAGGAGCTGCTGAAAAATAGGACAGTAGTGAGCTGAAAAAAACATGGTCCACAATAAAACAAAGAATCTATTATATTTCAACAAAAGGGCGGCCTACCTAACCTTCAACTTGGAACCTCGTATATTCCCCCAGGGAGGTTATACGAAAATGTTTAATTTCCAAATAAGAATTAGTTATACAGACCACTCTACGGGACTGCTAACTGGTAGGGACGCTTCAAGACGATATTCAACGCAAAAAAAATAAATTTTTCGAAACTTCCAACAAAAAGTAAATCACGTTTCTGAGCAGTCCTGGTGGGGGGATGGCTTCCCCGCAGAAAACGTCAAGGAAAAAAAGTGCACGGCGACCTGCGTTTGCCGAGCATTGGGTTTCAGCCATCACGCTGTCCTTCTAATTGGCTTGACGCTCATACCGATGTTTGGTCTACACCCATATTGCCCCGGCCTCGCCTGCGACACACTTATTGGACGATCCCACTACGGGACATTTGTTGACACGTACGTTTGGTTACAAATAAATTACGAGTCACAGATCACTAGCCGCGTGTGCATGCAATTCATCTCTACTGAATTACAATACTTCGAGGACGGAATACGTTCGTTCGCAATGAGCAGTCATGAAGTTCGGCCCCAAATGTTGGCCAATATTTGTCCACGCGAGGAATATATCCCCGTCTTAGGAATAAATATTTTATCGTGCAAAAAAACGCAGTCAATACAGCTTCAATTTCAATGCGAGTACATTCATTTACTCATGTTGACTGTACCAGATCGGCCGAGTTAGAACTTCTCAGCGAATACCTGATGAATAATTACAAAACAAACAATAAAAACATATTTGAACGGGTCAGTCGATTGCTTTAATCGAAAATTTATGAGGAACTTAAAAACGAAGAAAATTCTTAGGAAATTAATCATATTTCATTTTCGTACAAGGTTATATCCGAGTAATTTTCTTGGAATTTTCCTCGTTTTTAAGTCCATCAAACAATAAAAAGTAACAAAAACCATGCCCAATGTATAATACTTTTTTCTGTGATTAATAGACTTTGATCTAACAGAATAAATTACGCAGGTTTCAACGTCACGTAGGCATTAAACCTAATGTTTCAGATGCAAAATGCTGAAGATCAGCTTCTGACTGTATTTTAGTCAGTTTTTGTGATCACTAAAATAGCTTGCACAGCTTTCAAAAAAATCCTCGACACATTGTAAACTAGCATTTATTAAATATATTATAATTCATAATTTTAATCATTTAAAATATGAAATTATTTCATAATTTGAAAATAACCCTCAGTTTCTGTGATAAGCTCGAGCTGTAAATGAAGTTTTTTCATATGACCATTCATGCGAAGCTTACTGCTGTGATCAAATTCAAAATTTCCTTAGAGCTGAGAAATTTGTCTCCATTGCTTTCCAGTAATTATGTTCACGGAATTATGTTTAACGGAGCTGAGCTGTTCACAACAGTTCATCATTTGTTCCTTGACGTAACTCGGGAGCAGTGAAACAAATGACTGGTTTCCAATATTTCCTTCGAGCTTCAGTCCTTGACCTGCACGAGCAAAAAACTCCATTTATGGAAAAGTTCAATTTTGAATTTGAATTCCATTTGTAAAATTGAATAATTATTGAGAGAATGCTATGATAATTCGTGAAACACAGAATGTAATCTCACACAAAATATTTCATCATAATGTTGTGTTTGCTCCAAAAAATGAAAAAAAAGACCAAAATAAGGAGTGTTTTAGACATGGAGTGAATTTTGTGTAAATTTCTAATTCTGACTTAGTCAAGAAGATCCTCCCTTATTGCAGTTGGCTTTACGCCACCAAATTTTGTGTCAAGAGATTTTGCAACATTGATTCTTAACTGCAGGTTTCTGAGGCATAATATATCAATCGATATATTTGCAAAACTATGGTAATCATGTTTGTTTGTGTGCTAAATTGGTTGTGAGCAGCGCACCGTCCGCGTTTTATATCAATAATACATAGGCCAACTACAAGTATAAATTTGTTTAAGCTTCCATAACCTCAACAAAGGTGTTCCCAAAACAGAGGAAAAAAGAGAAAAGTACTTTTTTGTAAGGAATAAGAGAAACGGGGAATCAACGCACAAAGTGTGTCCCCACATCTTGCGTGTAGAAGCAGCAGGATTGAAAAAGCTCACATAGCGAGATAAAAATTGGAAAAGGTAACAGCTGATGAAACAGATTGAACCCAAAAAATGATGGTTCCTAACTTAACAATAAAATACCTACTATATAAACATAAAAAGTTGACCTCACCCCCAGCTCAGGACCTCACATCTTTCCCTGGGAGTGCCAATTCACGAAGTTACAATAGTAGTATTACCCTGAGGAGTAATTTCAATAACAGAGTTAAAAAATCATGATTGAAAATCAATTTCTAGGATAGGGAATTGATTTTGAAAACAACCAGACTCAACGGGTCACTAGCAGTCTTTCAAACAAAATATAATGTAGAAGTCGAAAATTGTTCCTCCTTTCCTTCACACGATATTCATGAGCGACCGTTCGTTTCCACTCAATACGCATGACGAACGGGGAGTATACACGCTCTTTCTTTTACAATGCAAGACAAAAGACCATCCAAATCTTACCTAATACTACCCTTGGTGAGTTGATTGATTTATGTGTTTGTTTGGTATTCGCTTCTGTCGACCCTCTGTGACGCTCATGAGGATGCTTAATGACCCTATCTGTGATACGAGTTTCATCAGTGCACAAATACAAGAATGTTTTAATCGCGGGTACAATCAGGATGGATATATTTGTTTGTCATCCACATCTGGAAAATTCATTTAAGAAAAATATTGAATCACGTCTTTTTTGACTTGCCGTGGACACTAGTATTTAATATTTTTTGTAACTCGAACATTCGATACTCATTGCCTTAAAACGCAGCAACTTCCCGCAAAACAAGACAACAACTAACTCCAACATGCAATACTCATTGCTTCAAATCGCAGCAACTTACCACAAAACAACAACTAACTCCAACATGCAATACCCATTGCCTCAAAACGCAGCAACTTCCCACAAAACAACAACTAACTCCAACATGCAATACCCAGTGCCTCAATTCGCAGCAACTTCCCACAAAACAAAACAACAACTAACTTTAACATGCAATACTCAGTGCCTCAAATCGAAGCAACTGCCACGAAACAAAACAATAACTCAGAGAGAAAACTCTCGAGTCGCCGCGAAGACCACAAATGTCCACCGCTCTGGCGTTCTCGACGAGCGTTCCCTTGACTCTTTCATCAAGAAAGAAAATACGCCCAAGAGAGCTTGATTTTGTCGTCTGCAGAACGGGGGGCTGAAGAGCCCCAATGCTTCGGGATGGGGGAGGGGCAGACTAATGGTTTTGTGCACCATCCCCAGCTGGCGCCAGCTCCGACTTCGCCTTAATTCAAAGAACTATGGCCCGTCTGCGACCTATTGAAAATTACTGCCTCCTAACAGCTTTGGTAATGGAAACGATAACAAAAACGGGCTTTAGACATGGGTGGGATGGCAGTACTTACAAAATCGTTGTTTCTCAGTGAATTTTATTTTCTATTTTTCACTACCCGTGTTGGAAAGGATAGGTTTATTGTGAATGATGTCACAGTTTCAACGAAAGCGTTTTTTAAAATGGAGTTTCGAGATTTCTTCTTCATCACTCGCGATGGAAGGTAAACTTTGCTAAACAAGTTATTCGTGCGTGGTTGGAACGAGGCAACTAGAACTGGAGAAAGAGAACGATCATTCAAGAAGCGTGATGGATTGTTTAAAGCCCGCCCACCTCATTCAGAACAATCATTCACACAGCGCTATCATTTGCATGTAACCGAAGACGTATAACTTAAAAACCCAAATTGTAAAGTGTTTCTGGTAAAGAGATTTGGGCCGAATAGCCTCTTATTAAACAAGTGTAGTACTTGGCCAAGATTCGTAAGCAAGTTTCTTTATTTTGGTGATATAGCTTAGTGTGTAACGTATAATCGACCGAGCAGCGCAATGCGCTATTTTTTCTAGCCGATATTCTAGTGGTCAATCTTGAAAACATACTGGAAAAACAGCTCTGAAGGAATTTAACTACCATGAATTCAACCAAATTTTCGAATTTCAAGTTTTTTCATTGTTATTCCAACAAGACTAACGAAAATGCGTACAAATATATAAAATTGAACTCTGAATATATTTACTTCTACAAAATGTTTCGATTTTCGCAATAGAAAATAAGTTATTGTGCGAACATAAAAATGACAAATATTCACGCAAAACAATTCTCCTTATACAGTTTTCAACGTATGAACGTAATTTTAGTCTCATTTAACGCGAAATAAATGTGAAAACGACGTAACGAAGCGGAATTCTATTTTTATTCCAAATTGAATTTTTATGGGGAAAATGTAGGATTTTTTGGACAAGAACTAAAATTTTGGACATAAGTATCAACAATTTTAGTTCAAATTCGAAACTCAAAAACATTGTTCGCTACGTCATTTTCCCAATAGTTCCGCGTCGAATATGACCAAAATTACGCTTCTACGTTGAAAATTGTGGGAGTATTGTTTTGCGTAAATTCAGGTGTCTTTTCATGTTCGCACAATAACTCATTTTCTATTACGAAAATCAGAATTTTTGATAGACGTAAATGTGTTCAGTATTCAATTTTACTTATCTGTCCGTACTTTCGTTAACCTAGTTGCAATTACAAAGAAAATTAAACCAGCTTGATGACAAAATCTCATGTTACCAGGTGCGCTGCTAAAATAACACAATTGGTTTGAAAATCTGGCCACTGAAACTTGAGCTGATGATCCGACAATATACAAGATGAGAGAACATTCGAGCACCAATTTTTTTTCTAACGCTCAATCTTAAAAATTTTCCAGAAAGAAAAATTCAGCTTTTACCCCGGAAACAGCCAGAAACAGCTCTTTTGACTTAAGAAAAAGACTATTCGCTCTAAAAAAGTCACATTACTAGGTGCGCTACTAAAATAACGTAATTGGATTCAAAATCTGGTCACTGAATCTGGACTTTTGCTCCGACAATCTACAAGATGAGAAATCATTCGAGTGTCGCGTGGCAGGTTAGATCTCGTGCGACGAGTTCCGACACTTTGAGGACTTCCTTTGGAAAACTTTGGCAAAGGCATTTTTTTCAGAAAACTTTTTCTCATCTG
This sequence comes from Platorchestia sp. MABIK, assembly GCA_014220935.1. Classification (NCBI taxonomy): domain Eukaryota; kingdom Metazoa; phylum Arthropoda; class Malacostraca; order Amphipoda; family Talitridae; genus Platorchestia; species Platorchestia sp. MABIK. Next base: position 34,154 of record JACJUY010007657.1, read on the forward strand.
CAGCAGCGATAAAAAGCGAGTAGAGAAAAACTTCATATCTTGCCAGAAGTTCATTAAGAACTGAAATAGACTGAAAATGAACTAGACGGACAAATAGTGATTGAGACATTCATCACACCATTGCCTTGTAACGTACATCTAAAGAATCGCATCAAAAGTCATCGGCAACCTGAAAAAAAACAAGTAAAGCTCAACATGACAATTTGACTTAGTGCCGTCATGGGAATTTGAGCTCATTCTAGAGCAAACAATAAATCTATTTTCTACAAAAGAAGAAACCTGACTCGGGCGGCAAGTCTTTCAGACATTGCCGCCAAGACTTTTTTCGACATCAGCCACGAGAAAAAAGAACAGAATGAAGATCTTGGGCACGGCAGCACCTTTTCTCTTCATTGATCATAAATTCTTTCAAATCGCAATTCACAAGAAAAACGAAACGGACACCACGGCACCTTTGCGTTCAAGTCGTAAATCGTCGTTCGAAAAAAGTTCTACGAATTGAATTTGTAAAAATTTATTTCGAAATCGGTAATTTTTCGAAATTCAACTCCAAAACAAAAAAAAAACGAAAAACATCCGCGTCCATCTGCATTGGTATATGTTTTACTCATTTTTATATGCATTGTGTTGTGTTTTTATTCTCAAACGAATATTTTCTCAATACGCAAGGGAATAAAAAAATAACTCAGAACGTTCCAGGATTTTTATGCCCTAATGAATATCAATACGCGGAATAAAAATGAACAGAGAGAGCGCTCCAGGAACGGCGGAAGTAATTTTTCAGGAGGTAATGCCGCGATTATTTCTCTTCAGTTGCCGCTGTCTGTGAGAGGCTGAGAGCCGCAAGTAAGGAAGGGATCGAAGCTCCCAAAGCTGCCTATTTGTCAGGGACTCATTAAAGAGCACTTAGCTTTTCGGACTTGAGGGCTGGCGTGCTGCAAACAACCTAAATATGCACTTTCTTTCAAGTGTTTGGAGTTTTTTTCCATATTTTTAGTCGCCCGCTATCAGTGTGAGAGCTTGCTTGCGATGAAGAATTAATATTTCTCGAAATACTTTGCTATTGTTTTCATGTTCTATGTATCTTGTCCTCCACTACAACACAATTTACGGGTTAAGCATTTCTTTCAAATATTTAATTTGAAAAGGAAATTTTTTTTGACGTGCGCCGCTTTCTTTCCCCATGTCTTACGCACCTTTTCCTTCATGTACAATGCACCTAATTTCCAGAGCATCCATTTCTTCACTTTAAAATTCATTTTATTCAAAATCTGTCCATTTTCTCACTTCAATGACATTTTAAAAATAAAGCCCTCTCGATCGAAAAGCTAACAAAAACGGTCTAGTAAGTTTCGCAGAAATAACTCAAAAACTCATAAACATGCCATTGGCCCCTAATAACAAACAACTTATCTGACGTTTCAAAGGCCGAATAAGAGCTAACACGCTCGTTTTTTCGAATATATAAACTATGTAAGCGCAAAGCCTATACCAGAAGCTCCTAGAGCAAACCAGTGTCGCGCATTACTTAGCAGTTTTTTTAGCGCACCTTTATCGTCGGTTATGAAAATTTTGAGTGATTTAACGACTGCCTAGAATCTGCTTATGAGATTCGCGCTTCTGGCGTTATATCAACGAAAATTAAAAGGCTCAGTATTTGTTTCTTTTTTAGAGTGTTTTTGCGGTGCTACGAAAACTTGGCCCAAAGTCTAGCGACAGCAACGCGTGTTCCTCCCTCGCCTGCAAATTGCCTGTCAGAGGAGAGCCTAGCTCAATTATAAAAGGTGGTCTTCTCAGATTGCGCAGAGAATTCTTTTCTTACAGTTGATTGCACTCACTTTACTAAAAACTTCATCAATATTAGTCGTTGAAAAGAGAAACAACATGAAATGAAAACACTAAGGAATTAAAATTAACTTGGGTAACGTTTTGGGTAACTGATAACTGATAACTTGGGTAACTGATGAAATAAGTGACAGGAGCATAAGATATTTCTTTGACAAAGTTATTCCAGTAAAAATAAGTGTAAATTTAATCATCTTGCCGAGTTATTAGAGACACTATGGATATTTAAATTGCTACACTCACTAAAAGACGAAGTGTCGAAGAATTCTCGAATAAAGAGCATTAAAGAGCTGAGTCTCTTTGCCTATCCTGTTGGTTTGCGTCCGAGCAGCTTCTCAAAACTTTGAAAAAAAATTTGATAGAAAAACCTATAAAATCGGAATAAAAAACGGTACATAATGAAAACATAATTTTCAGAGCACAGTTTAGATGAACAACGGAAAAAACAGCTTACGACTGCCAGATGTACAGCGATGACGTAAATTTCTAAAAATTCCGACTCCTACAGTAATATTCAGGGCACGACAGTCAATCCTGCATTTTTAGGCTTCCAGGGCCTTTTAAAAAATTTAGGATTGAGCTCATTCTCGACCAAACAATAAATCTCCTTTCTACAAAAGGAAGAAACCTGATTCGGACGGTTATGACAGTCAATCCTGCATTTTCAGGCTCCCACAGCTCTTTCAAAAATGCAAGATTGACTGCCGCATGCTGTACTCATGAGCGAGTGCGTTCGAGCACCTAATGACCGTCTTCTGTCATCGATCTGTACGAGGTGGCGGCAATTCTGCAGCGTGGTCGTCAGTGACAACCGGCAGCTCGTGGCAGCAGCGTCAACAAAAACAGTGCACGCAAGTAGCAGCAGTAACAGATCAAAGCAGGCGCAGTAGACAGCGGTAACAGAAGCAACAACAAAGCAGGCGCAGTAGACAGCGGTAACAGATGCAACAACAAAGCAGGTGCAGTAAACAGCGGTAACAGAAGCAACAACAAAGCAGGCGCAGTAGACAGCGGTAACAGATGCAACAACAAAGCAGGCGCAGTAAACAGCGGTAACAGATGCAACAACAAAGCCAGCGCAGTAAACAGCGGTAACAGATGCAACAGCAAAGTAAGCGCAGCAAACAGCGGTAACAGAAGCAACATAGATTATAGATTAGTTTAAGCCTCCCTAACCGCTACAAAAAAAAAGCATCGAAGAGAGGAAGGAACCATTAAGTAGGGATGTTAGGGAATGCGGAATCTATACAGAAGGGGCATAGAAACGGTAAGTTGGGAAAGAAGTTCATAAAACAAGATTAAAGTTGAAAAAGAAGAAAGTCAGAGGTGCTGAAAAAACAGGACAGCAGTGAACCGAAAAAAAGATGGTCCTTGACATAACAAAAAACCATTTCATTTAAACAAAAAGAAGGCCTACCTAACTCTCAGCTCGGGCCCTCACATTTTCCCCCTGGGAGCGCTAATTCACATAGATACACCAGTTGTATTCCCTTGAAGGGTAACAGAAGCAGCATCAAAGCAGGTGCAGCAAACAGTGACAATAGCAGCCGCAACAAAACACGTACAGCAAACAGTATTAACAGAAGTGACAACAAAACACGTACAGCAAACAGCAGTAACAGAAGTGACAACAAAACACGTACAGTAAACAGCAGTAACAGAAGTGACAACAAAACACGTGCAACAAACAGCAGTAACAGAAGTGACAACAAAACACGTGCAACAAACAGCAGTAACAGAAGTGACAACAAAACACGTGCAACAAACAGCAGTAACAGAAGTGACAACAAAACACGTGCAACAAACAGCTGTAACAGAAGCAACAACGACTGTAGTATACGCATGTAGCAGCAGCAACAGAAGCAACAATTAAGCACGGCCAGCAAACAGCGGAAACAAAAGCAACAGTAAAACGCAGGTACAGCAACAAGGAGTAAAAACAGCAACAACAGAGCACATACACTAACGACACAGCGATTACTGAAGCAAAATAATGAAAATGCAGCGAAAGAAGTAACAACAACAACAACTCGTCACAAAATCCTTTATTGGCAGCGTATTTGAAATACCGAGCAGTCGCTCCTGTCATCTGGATATATTCAATACAGCTGAATTACGTGACAAACGCAGATGAATAAAGCAGTCTGATAGAATATCTCTATCTCAGCGACGGTTTGCTCGAGAGGAAGCAAATTTTTCCTAGGAAGATGTAACGCTTGTTGAAGGAGAAATCATAAATCATAAAGGAGAAATCATAAATCATAAAGGATAAATCATAAATCATAAAGGAGAAATCATAAATCATAAAGGAGAAATCATAAATCATATAGGAGAAATCATAAATCATAAAGGAGAAATCATAAATCATAAAGGAGAAATCATAAATCATATAGGAGAAATCATAAATCATAAAGGAGAAATCATAAATCATAAAGGAGAAATCATAATCATAACTCATTAATGAAAAAAATAGGGCTCCAAATAATAAAATAGCTTCAAGCAAAGCCAGCCTCACATCCTGTAATGGGGAGCTAAAGATGTCGATGAGGACCGTTTTGCTCTGAAGTAATGTACAGACGAGTGTAAACAACCTTAGAAGCGCCTCGAGAGGAACTCTAAAATCCTTCCAATGTTTTCTCAGGCATCAGCACTCGCGGGTACAACGAAAATCGGCGTTTTGTGAAGACGGCAGCAGCAGGTGCAGCAGCAGATGCAGCAGCAGATGCAGCAGCAGATGCAGCAGCAGATGCAGCAGCAGATGCAGCAGCAGA
>JACJUY010007658.1:6234-16264 GCA_014220935.1 Platorchestia sp. MABIK
TGTGTTGTGTGTTGTGTGATGTCGGTGTGATGTGTTGTGTGTTGTGTGGTGTCGGAGTGATGTGTTGTGTGGTGTCGGAGTGATGTGTTGTGTGGTGTCGGAGTGATGTGTTGTGTGGTGTCGGAGTGATGTGTTGTGTGTCGCGTGGTGTCGGAGTGATGTGTTGTGTATCGAGCGACAACGCCATGACTTCCGAAAGCTTGCTGGAGCAAAATACATGATAGCTTTGTAGAATTTCCACATCTTCTGCTCAGTTCTGTAGAAACGAAATAAGCAAGGAAATGTTCCTGACAAAATATGGTGTTTTCTTTTAGCTAGACTTTAGGTTGGAAAGGCATCCTGGCGTGTCGTTGTCAATTTTTCAATATAACGAGACTTTGTTGTCTCACTCCGCACTTCTACGACTGAATTTTCCCATTCCTCCTTCAAGAACAAATAGAATGTTTCAATGGAAGGAATTTCCATAAGTGTAGCTTTGTAGCCTCTGATGAAGCTCGTACAAGTTAGGAAATACTTCTGAAGCCTGGTTCAGCTGCTAGGTAGGGTGAACATAGAGGAGATGAAAGAGTATTCTTTATACTTGACCTCGTTATACTGGAGAATCGACTAGAATGTAAATATCATGAAGGTATAGAATTTTTAAAAGGAGTTATTGAATAACTGAGGAAATATCTGATTCGCTACAGTGTGCCTCCATTGAATGCGAGCTTGTCTACCGTAGTTATTCCGCCTGTAGTGATGTTGTGGCTCTAGCTGCTCCTGCTCAGAGCCATCTCTTCGTGGACCCACAGCAAGTGCGCCCATTGCTTCAACTGTTTGCCAGCTACAGGGTGATCAAACATGAGAGACAATTTTGAATAGTACAAAATCTGATGAACTTGAAAAAACTAACATCACCAACGTTTTTCCAGCTCTCCACAATGGGAGGTTTTTTTACTCCTTAGGTATGATCCGGATGCATGGAATAATGAAACCTCTCTATGTGGAGAGCTGGTAAAACGTTGGTGATGCTAGTTTTTTTAAGTTCACCAGATTTTGTACTATTGAAAATTATATCTCATGTTTGATCACCCAGTACGTGGGCTACATGTCCACTTTTATAAAACTCTAATGTATTTTATTTCTTGTAGAAGTTGTACCCTGTGTTCTTTGAGCCGCACTGTGTTCTGACTTGTGCGTCGGTATTGGAAGGCAGCCCCTCTCAGGGGGATACAACTATTGTATCTATGGGAATTAGCGCTCCCAGGGGGGAATGTGAGGTCCACAGCTGATAGTTAGGTAGGCCTGCTTTTTGTTGAAAAAAATGTTTTTGTTATGTTAAGGACCACCTTTATTTCGGTTCACTGCTGTCCTGTTTTTCAGCACCTACTACTATCATCTTCAACTTTTATCTTGTTTCATAAACTTCTTTCTCAACTTACCGTTTCTATGCCCCTTCTGCATAGATTCCCCATTCCCTTATCTCCATAGCTCAATGGTCCCTTCCTCCTTTCGTATTGTAGGCTAAATATTAACGGCCTTGAACGCAAGCTGAATGGTTCGATTTCTGCGTATTTTTTCTGTGACCTCATGAGCTGGAACATGCGAGCCAGAATGAACAGGTGAGGTTTGAGCTGCATGTCTCACGCCTGTTCAGCATGCAGTAGTTGGGCTCAGCGTTCACGCTGTCCTCTGGTAGAACGTGGTGAAAACAGGCAAAGGAAACACATTTTATTTTTACTTTAGTAATAAATAACAAGATATATTGCTACATGAGTGTGCGCAGTGCAACGTGAAAATTTGTACTGGAAGTGTGAAACTGTGCGTCTTGCAGAGTTTAATTTTTGCTCTTAATTTATTCTTTGAATTTTGTGCCGAGTTTATTCGGTGATATTTTCTTCCCGCTCTAGGAAACTCCATGAATAATCTTACGCATAACTAAGTTCGTATTGCGTGTTAGTATGGATAACGTATAAACTAATTCATTGTGGCGTGATTTTCATCGCTCACTCAATGAGGCACATCATGCGGATCAGATGTGTTGTCGTATTACTTCTTTATATTACTTTTCATTATGTTACGAAGTTTTCATGCTCGACTGACAGAAATATATTGTTTCTACTATTGAAAGCTCAAGTGTTTCCTTCCCCTTTGCGCACGTACATTAGACGCCATAGCCTGAGTAAAATGCTCGCTTCAACTCAATGTAGCCGTCATCGTACGTCTGTGTTGCGTAGAGCACAGCTCATTTACTTTATTTACATTAGGTTGCACAACTTACTCATTAACGCAATTGCCAGGGCGTGCTGTGCGAGACAGGCTAACTGAGCAAGTCGCCGGGCGTCTGATAAAATTTTTGTGAAGTGGAAACTTTTGTCCAAAGTCTCGCTGTGGGCAAGTGGCTTTGCAACATCTCCTACGATAGTTCTCAATATTTCAACTTCGCCAAAAACCTGTGCATCTCCACAAAATTTCGATCATCATCTGAATTTTGCAGCCCAAATGAAGACTTTTGTGCAATCGGAATCGTGTATTTTATTCATTTAACTCTAAGAAGCCATTATTGAAAAATCTAAAAATTATGCGATTTCTCGGATTTCGTTTTCTTTCATACTTGTAGTGCGTTTAGTGGTGAGGAATTAAATAACAATTATATGAGAGTAATTTACTGTAGTGGTGTTGGTCACGTGGATATGGTAGATGATCTACGACTAATGAACACTACATCATCGGCTGCTAAATTGACGTATTGATATGAAATCGCGCGTTGACGACCTTTGTTTTGCACACGAGCCCGATCTGTGGTAAGCAAACGTGCTAACAATCAGTGCGGAACATTACAATAGATTTATCATGCTTTGTTGCTCCTATTAACTTGGTAGCAAAATCTCAGTTGAGTGGCAACTTTTCCAGTTGTGGTAAACTCTTGACAGGAACACGAGCTGCGATTTTTTGGTTTTCGTTTGCTGTACTCGTCTCTTTTCCTCTCCCAAAGTTATTTTTTGCTCCTTCGCCGCTTTGTTTCACTCCCATTTCACCATCACGAGGATCTACGACGGCCTCAGATCGAGTCTCGGAGACACCGTCTGCTGCAGCGTCGACTCGTCTCGCTGAACCGTCACTCGCCTGAGTGGCGTTGCTGTCTCGTGTGAGGCCCGTCCCTCCGTCTGCCGCGAGACGAGCACCACCGAGACAGGGCAAGAGACGACACGTGTCAGTCTCGGCGCAGCCCATCACAGCAGCCACGTCCTCCACCAGCTGCCCGTCGTGCTTAAACCTGCAAGAGTGAGAGCAAACTCAAGTTCGGGAAGTGAAGGCTGAAAAAGTTAGAATCCGTAGCTAAATGGAGATAAATTCGTGAGTTATACAATGTAACACTGATAGGCTATATCTTTCATGGCGTTCTGAAAGCTACAGTCACCGCGGAAAAGATTCGGACCAACCCGGTAAAACGGTATGGAACCGAGGTGCGTATGTTACATGCGATGAGTAGGCTATACAGTCGGTTGCTGTCGCTGGCGGCATCTGGCGTCTGTCTCAGCGAGTCTGTGGACCACATGGCGGACTGCCTGGCCACTCAGTGTTGGTTGAGAGGCTCAAGAGGCATTTAGAAGAGGCTTGCTTCTGACCATAGTGCCCAGGATTTTGGAGCTACAGCTTTCCTGGCCTATGATTTGCCTCTAATGCTTTAAACATGATTCCCAAATATTTATCCCAGAGGAGAAAGCAAGGATTTTGGCCTGGAGACAGGAAAATATGCCAATTAAAGAGATCGTCGTGAGTTTTGGCCGGACCAAGTCTACGGTGATGACGTTGCTGGCGGCAACTCGCGGCCTCCCACACGACGTTTGTCCTAAGCACCAACCCATCCCTGGACGCCCACGAAAGACTTCTAAGGCAACTGACAACCTTCTAAAAAGAGAAGTAAGGAAAAATCCAAAGTTTACTGCTGTGGGGAGGTCCGAATCTTTTTTGAGGTGACTGTATATCTTTCATGACCTTCTGAAGGCTATATCTTTCATGGTGTTCCTGTTCAACGTCTTGGCGTTTTTATTTGCATTTGTCACGAGAGTCTTTGTGTTTTTTCTGACTCGAAATACATTGATTGTAGATTTTTCAATTTGATGCTCGCAGTTCTTTTAACCACTGGCACGCATCATATAATACTTGTTGTACACATACCAACTATGTACATAGAGACCTTTATATTGAGATATCTTAAAAACGGATGCGTTGACTTAGATTGAATGTTGTAAGTATTTGGGAATAGGCTTCCCAATAGATCAGAATTTTCTCCGTTAAAGGAATTAAGTGTGGGAAGCCCAGTAGAATGTTGGTCAAGGTATATAGTTTTTAAAGATATTTAAAATCACTTTCGATGCCTTATTTTGAAAAAAGCTTAGAGTAGTCACGGCGAATCGGGAAATAATTTCGACGCTGACGTATTTCAAAGCCATCATGTCCTGAGTTGTAGTTTTGGTGGCTGAGAGTGAAGGCATTTGCGGGTCTTTATAACTTGACTTCTCAAACTCCTTCGTTCTGTAAAGATGAGGTCAACTGACGTAAAAAGTGTTCGTGACATGGGTTTACAGTGCTAAGATTTGTTTCTGTTTTTTTTCCTGAATTTGGTCGTGTCAATACCTTAAAGAAAGTAGATGACCAAAATGAACTCTACTACAGAGGAAAAAGTTGGACTAGTGTTTTTGGAATATTATTCTTAAATTTGTGGACAGTTTTTCTTACTGCATAACCGAGGCGTGTTACTTGTTTTTTGCTCCTTTTTTATGTCTGTTTCCTGCTCAACTTCATGTGTTTTAATTTCAAATGGGAAATGTCCTGCATTTCAGAGTGGTGCGGGGAAGACAAATGTCCTTCAACGGATCTCAGGAGCTTAGCATCGAGGATTTGAAGGATACCCGAGCTGCACTAGCGCTAGTGACTCGTCCTCTAGTTACCCACCACAGATTGAGAAGCACTTTTTTGCTGGAGTCTGATGTGGGTTTAGATCAGTTGTTAAGTAGGCCTTATATTTTATTCTTTACTTCTGTCAGTGTCGTGCGGGAGCCGGCATACAGCGCAACCGACTCCTGCACGAGTGTCTCGGTCTTGTATTTTTATTTCTATTTTTCGTCTTATCGAGAAGCTTGCGCCCACATATACGAGCGTAGTGAGTTGTGCTAAAGAGACTCGAAAATTTTGTGAAATTTTTGTGCACTTGAACACGAAGGCAACATCACCACAAATTCTAAGTGCACCGAACAGATGCCGGTGTCCTCTCAGAGAGCATTGGATAGGCAGTAGGGTTAGCTTCGTCAGGTGCGTCTGTCCTACGCTGTGGGACTGGCACCCCCAGGGAGATACTGTTAGGATGCCTCAGCTATAGGTTCTTGTATTATCTTTACTGGAAATAAGCTGTTTTTCTTTCGTTTCTTTTTCATGACTTCTTTTCCTATCGTGCCTATTTTGCTACCTTCAGTTTTCGGGCTTTTTTGCTATCAATTCTCCGCCTTTTCTTCCCCTTCCTTCTTAACTTGCTGTGTCGATGCGCGCGGTATCTTGCGTAAGAACACTCCTTTTACATAGATGCCATTTTGTACAGTCCTCACTAAATGGTCCCTTCACTTTTGATATCACCTTTGTTACGATCATGAAGTCTCAAAGTAACTAATTGGATAATATCAATGCTCCCAGTAAGATAAGGGATCCGTCTGCTTCTGACGTGCTTTAAATCACTTCTTCACCTTCCCTTCATGCTAAGCCCGGAAATCTTAAATATCGAGCCTTGCTGTACGGTCCATCAGAAGGCATAACTCACGTGAGGAGCGCGTTCTCTGCGGTGAGCTGCCACTGGACGAGCGTGTCGACGTCAGCGCTGTGCCTGAGGGCCTCGCACAGCAGGCGCCCCACACACCGCCTCCCCAGCAGGCCGTGCCACTCCTCGAACCCTCGACTGATGGTCGGCTCGTACTCGTCCAGCGCGTCCAGCACCTGGTGTGCGAGTGGCGGGAGTATTTTGATTTGTTCTGTCTGGTGTGTTGCGTTCTCTACTTGTGCGTCCAGCACCTGGTGTGCGAGGGGCGGGAGTATTTTGATTTGTTCTGTCTGGTGTGTTGCGTTCTCTACTTGTGCGTCCAGCACCTGGTGCGCGAGTGGCGAGAGTATTTTGATTTGTTCTGTCTGGTGTGTTGCGTTCTCTACTTGTGCGTCCAGCACCTGGTGCGCGAGGGCGAGAGTATTTTGATTTGTTCTGGCTGGTGTGTTGCGTTCTCTACTTGTGCGTCCAGCACCTGGTGTGCGAGGGGCGAGAGTATTTTGATTCGTTCTGTCTGGTGTGTTGCGTTCTCTACTTGTGCGTCCAGCACCTGGTGTGCGAGTGGCGAAAGTATTTTAACATATTCATCGCGTATCCGAGGTTGTTAACGGTTGGTTTGGTTAGGCTGTAAGTAGCAAAATTGGGAAATCGACTTTACTGCTCGAATACATTTTTATCGTTCCAAGAAATATGAGAATGCAATTGCACGACAACATTTCTCCTCGTATGAGAAGTTATTCATTTAACAAGGTCGTGAAACTTGAAGTATCATTCATTTATATCAGAACGTGAATTATAAATTTACCGATAGGGCCACATATGGCCCAATGCGCGACGAACTTGTTAATCTTTGATTCATTCTGTCTGGAATGTTTTGCAACTCGCGTTGTCTACTTGCTGGGCGCCGCTCTCACTCTGCTCTCATTGGTGATAAGGAACACTCAGAATCTGGCGACACTGTCGCTGCTACCACATGCAATCATGCATAAATTTTGCCCCACAAGTTACAGGTTGTCCAGTGAGAGTTTTTAATTTGGGATACTGTAGAAGAATTGCATTCTTCAATAGCTGAGAACTTTTATTCGTTATAAGATGTTCGAGAATTTATGGCGTTAATAGGACATACTAAAATTGATGTGATAAAACTGTTTAGTTATTTATTGATGGGACTGTGTGAAGATGTCTATTATGTTTTATTTTTCCACACAAATTACTTAATTGTAATTGAAGAGCCAGCAGCGTAAGTTCCAAGTAAGCTTACGCTACCAACTGTGCAGGTACGATCTCGGGAATTGCCTGAAGTTCTGTTTTTGGCGAGTAGGCTTATTCACTTGGTGAACAGTAGGCCTACTCACCTGACGTGACCATATGCCTACTCACCTGACGAGACCATATGCCTTCTCACCTGACGAGACCATATGCCTACTCACCTGACGAGACCATATGCCTACTCACCTGACGAGACCATATGCCAACTCACCTGACGAGACCATATGCCTACTCACCTGACGAGACCATATGCCAACTCACCTGACGAGACCATATGCCTACTCACCTGACGAGACCATATGCCTACTCATCTGACGGGACCATATGCCTACTCACCTTACGGGACCAAATGCCTACTCACCTGACGAGACCAAATGCCTACAGTATGCCTACTCACCTGATAAGACAGCTCCCGGTAGGACTGCTGGTCCACAGAACGCTTGCCGATGGTGACATTCGCCCCCACCGCCGCGCACGCCACAGAGAAGGCTCCTGCCAAACAAAATTGAGGTATAATTCCTTCTATTTCTTTACTAAACATGTGCAAACCTATGAAAACTCGTATTTGCTGACGTGGTATGCGTGCGGGATATTGTGCACTAATATAACATAGTTTGAATGGAGTTTGTACCTTAGTGCGGTCACTGAAGTTCAGGTTCCCTGCCGAGAATGGGAATCAGTGCTCCCTGGAGGAAGATGTGAGGTTTTGAGCTGAAAGTTAGGTAGGCCTTCCTTTTGTTGAAATAGAGCAAGTTGTTGCTTTCTACGGATCATCTTTTTTTCAGGTTCACCGTTCTTTTTTCAACGCTTATTACATTCTTCTACAACTCAGTGATGCTTCATAAACTTCTTTCAACTTGTGCGCAGATTCTCCGTTCCCTAAATTCCCCACTAAGTGGTACTCACCTAATTTTTGTCTTGGGAACACCTTTGTGGTGGTTAGGGAGTCCATAACTAACTTATAATGCATAAGCTTGGTGACGACATGATGCCAGTGGCAGTCAAATGACAGCGCTTGCGGTCGGGGCGAAGTGAGCGAATGCAAGGTTGGGCAAAATTATGGAAACACCTTGACACACATTGTCTGTAAGAGTAGCTCTTCCGTTGAATGTACATTTGTGCAGCTTCTGACGAACGTTTTTTGTTAAAACTGGGTTCTGTAGATGTTCATTGAGGTCTGCAGTGATTTTAGGAGCCGTGGTCTTGCGACCCTCTAGCAATTCGATTTAGAGTCAAGACAACTTCGACTTTCGGCCGGACCTGTACTTTGCCGAGGACGTTTTTCCTTCTCTTTCAAAGGCAGCCTTTACTTTTGAGACAGTACCTCTTGAAATGTCAAGCATTCGGGTTGTTTCTCTTGCACTAGCGCCTGCCATTTGAGCACCTACAATTTGACCTATACGAGGTCTGCCATTTTTGTAAATTATAACCAACGTTTTTTAAATATCTGTATAAGACAGTCATTTTAAATTGCCATATCAAATAACAAAATAATGAACAAAAACCCTAAAAATATGTAGCGTTTTGATTGTTTATAATATTTTCAAAGTTTATGATGCCAAAATATCAGGTTTTTCCGTTATTTTGTCCAACCTCTGTTCGTCACCCGCAGCAAGCCACAGCATGCTCTCACCTCGGTAATAAACGCCACTCGGGCTAGAAGGGCACCACTCAGCACAGACTGTAGTGGGAGCGGAGTGCCACTCACCGAGTGCCGCCAGAGCGGCTGCCCCCGCGAAGAACGGAAGAGAATCCGAGTTGATGACGCTCAGTCCACCCTTCCCTCCCCCTGCTGCCGCCCCTCCATACGTGGACGGTGACGGTCCCGGGACGCCGTACGTAGCAGGAGACGGTCCCGGGACGCCGTACGTAGCAGGAGACGGTCCCGGTACGCCGTACGTAGCAGGAGACGGTCCCGGTACGCCGTACGTAGCGGGAGACGGTCCCGGTACACCTGGTCCCGGCACACCGTATGTGTTCGATACACCGCCTGGAGGTGGAGTATCCGTTGAAGTATCGCAATGTACACAAGGCTGTTCTTCAGTGCTGTCTGCTGACGCTAAGTTATTCATTAATTTAGTGTGCGACACGGCGCTCTTTCCACTCGACTGTCTCACGATGCCAAAGTCGTGAGATGGTCAGAGGCGCGATGTTTCTTTCGGAGTTTCGTTAGGATGCGCTGTGCAAGGTAGAAATCAAGCAGCTTCCAGCTGAAAATATATATGTATTTATAAATAAAACTGAATAACATCAGACGTTATGGGGTAGCGTCAACATGCAGCTTTAGGAAAACGGCGAAAGGCATCAGCAAAACTGCGGTGATTGACTCAGAGTCTCTTCCAAAAAACAAAATGCTGCTCTTTATATGTTCAGCAGCGACTCTTGACTTGCATGAAGAGGAAAGCGAGTTCGAATTTGTACCACACACACAAAGTTGCATCATTCCACACTCAACTGTGGAGGGAGGTTCTGTCATCAATGCTCTAAGATGGACTGAAGTCATCAATGATCAGTAAAGCATTATTGCTGGCGTGCATCTTAGGTATGAATTTCAACCATGAAATATATCGCAAGTTAATCTTTTGATGATCATCTCAGCTAGCACCTGGGGCCATGTTGTGCATGTTTGTTTGATTCTATTACCTACAACTTCGCTCGTCCACTTATGACGTGTTCTTAATCTGGTCTTCATCTTTCCTTAGTTCTAAGCGCAGTAACCTCAAATGTCGAGCCTTACTTTATGATGGGCTGGTCTGGACTGACTGGGATCTAACTCGCCAGCGGGGCACTCGTGTGACCTCCGCATGTCGCTCTTGCGCCTCGTGCACACCGTCCTTACCTCGCCCACATCCCCGCTCTCAACTCCTCTCGCCCACCCCAAGTCACCCCCACTCCAACTCCCCCCACCCCAACTCACCCCCACCTTAACTCACCCTCACCCTAACTCCCCCCCACTACCCCAACTCCCCC
>JACJUY010007658.1:19232-42338 GCA_014220935.1 Platorchestia sp. MABIK
GGGGAGGGGGAGGGGGACTCAGCAAATTTCATCTCTGATGCACATCTAAAAATTCATCAATGTCCCATCAGTTTTGCACTTAACGAATTAATTTCTAATTTGAAATTTTTAATAACATGAGGTTATTTTATTCATATTAATCGTGTGGGTTGCTCTTAATGAACAGTGCAGGTATGTTGATTATTTTATCCAACTAGCAGTGTACGCTTATTTCCTTTGCACTCAGATTCACTGTAATTTGTGCTGGTTACATGCTCGCACAATGGAGCAAATTAAGAGTAATGCCCAATTTAAAGGTTGAGAAGTCAGCCATCAATCTGTAGCATTCTCTTCGGAAGCAAAATATTTTTTAAAATGTCGGGAAAACTTGCGTAAACATGCGATGGAGTCGCTGGAAAAACATGGACTCGACACGACTGCTGCAGTCGCCTGTCGCGGAGTGCATTGACTATGTCATGCATTACACTACAGCATTAACTAGATCAAATGAATTAGATAAAAATCGATTTTAAAATTCATCGTTCGATTATAATTTGAGAGCAAAAAAAGGAAAAAATTACGAATCAAGTTCTGCGAAATAGGCAAAATGGGAGTGGTGGAGTGACGAGGTATTCATTTGCGAGAATTATTTATAAGTTGTCAGCCATCTCTTTCTGTATAAACTATCCAAGATTTGATGTTTAGATTGTTTCTCTCACTAATATAATTAGCCCCGACACAGCTAAAGTACCCCTCTTATGGCTGTCTATCAGTTAAGGATCTTCATATTAAGAAATTTTTAAATCCAATGTGTTGTTTATCTGGTGTATAAACTTTTTGGGAAATAAACGATTTTTCCTTCTTTCCTTTATTCGTTCTTTTCTTTCATTAGAGTCCCCTCAGGGGGACACAGCTATTTTATCTATAGGAATTGGCGCTCCCAGAGGGAAAATATGGGGGCCCGAGCTGAGAGTTGGGTGGGCCTTCTTTTTGTTGAAATAAAATATTGTTTGTTATGTTAAGGACCCCTTTTTTCGGTTCACTGCTAGCCTGTTTTTCAGCACCTACTACTTTCTTCTTCACCTTTTATCTTGTTTCATAAACTTCTTTCTCAACTTACTGTTTCTATGCCCTTTCTGCATAGATTCCGCGTTCCCGTCTCTTATGTTCTCAATGTCTTGTATCCGGTTTATTCACAAGATTTAGATTCGCGTTTCTTTAACTCTTTGATTTATTGTGTACCAGAGCATTGAAGATGGACTTTTTTTGAAATCCGAAACGTTTGTTTTTTGTCATGCTCAGCCACGATGGTTTTCCTTTTTATCCTAGACGTTGGTCTTGAGTTGAGGGTTCTGAGTACCCAACGCATCGTCCACGGCGATGCTGCTTAAGCTTTCCGCGAGGACTTAGCGCTTCCTGCAGGTGTAGGAGTCTGGTGCTGCGTTCATTTGAGTTGTGTAGTGTCTGTCCTCTTCAGTGCATCTTTGTTAACTATGGTTTCTCAGCGATTGTACAGTGCGTAGTCATCGCTAAAATGATCATGGAGGCTATTCTGGCTGCTCTTTCGTGCTTGGGTAGGCCTTGGCGATATTTTTTTTCTCTCAAGTAAGGCCGATGTTTCGTGCTACCGACGTGACCATCTTGGATGCTGCATCTGGCTTCCAGGGGCTGCAAAATCTTTCGTTACAATATTCGTTGCAGCTTTAAAAATGCTTTTCCATCAGAACTTTCAAATGACGTTCTCATTGGGCTACTGTTTAAACTTTCTATTTTTACGATGACGAAGCTATTTCACATAATGTGAGTACCATGGCACCGACCGATCTGGTGTGTGATGTCAGAGCAGTGTAACGCTGCGACTGAAGCTTGTGTGTTTTTCTTCGTTAGTATTATTGGAGATTTCTTTCAAGTGTTCGCTGGTTTTGAGGTAAAAAAAGCGTGAAGGGTGCCTAAACTGCGGAGCTGGATGACGAAGTGACCCCCTCACCGGAGCGACAATAACCTCCCTCAGAATATCGCACGCGTTTACAGTGCTGGAAGAAGGACTGCTAAGAATTGCCCTTTAGTTCATCTTGTAGACCACGGAACAGAGCTAATGATTTCAAAACAATGCACATAATCGTAACAGTGCGATTTCAAAATAATGCACATAGTCGTAACAGTGCAGCTCGCAGCGAAAGATCTTGTTAGGTTGGCAGGTTCGCTGCCTTGGAGATGTGAGGGATTTGAGGGTTCTGTTTTCTCACTGGGATTCGAGACAAGAGTGGAGTTGTGAGGCAGGGCGAGGCCCTCACTTCGGCTGGGCGCGACGCGGTCCCTCGGAATGCTGGCTACAGATGCCCGCATCGCATAATCAAATTTCGCTCAGCATTTGCGAAGATTAAGTCCCATTTCTTCGTAAAAAGTATTAGACCGAATTCAATCCGATGTTTTTCAGTGCAATGTTTATGAATAGGATGTTTTCTTACCTTCCTTACCATACACACACACACCTGGAGCTTCTAACGAAATGTTTCACGTGCTGCTGGCATCACCTCTTTGTTGTTAGCAATCCTGGTGTAGGCAGCGCAGGGAGGCGTGAGTTGGAGCGCAGAGTGAAGCACCTCAGATTGCCTTCAAGTTCGTGAGATGGTGCGATTCTCAGGGGAAAGCTATTAGGCTTGAAAGTTCTTTGATGAAATTTTATCCCCAAAAACCCCGAGCGTCTGTCAATTCAGATAGGTGCCTTTAGCGCCCAAGTTTTATTTTAAAAAGTTTTATGATTGTCTATGTCCAAAATTTTTTGCGCTTTACGCTTATGTACATCAAGATGGGATTTTTAAAATAGGCATCAAATGTATCCGAACGTTGATTTTACATGTCATAATCAATCTGTATTTCAAGTTGAATTTTTAAATTGAGGCAGTTCATCGCTGTGCTCGGGGTTATTTCGTTCTCTGATGAACAAAACTAGTTGAAGTGCTCGAACGTCTCACATGATGTCTGTTGTACGGGAGAAAGTCTTGAATTTACCTCTTTCATTTCAGGCGAAGTCATCATGGAACAGTTCAGTTTCACTACACAACGGAGCTAAGGATGAAGTGGGCACTCGATCACAGGCCAGATCGCCTCACTCGGCTGCGGCAGATAAACAAGGAGTGCAGTAACAGGAATGCAGCCCTCAAATGAGTAACTCGCCACGAAAGCCAACTTAAGTTTTGTTTAGCTTCTCTTTCGAACGTAAGTCGGTAATTAATAACATCATAAACAATGCCCTTTTCTGCCTAAATTCTCCCGGTATTTAATTTCCATGTCCGCGTTCACTTTTTTGAGGTGTTCACCGCGTTCACGGCGCCATCGGACGGCGGTGTCACAGGCAGGTTGTGTGCATTGTGTCAGGCAGTGCCGCGGTGCCTCAGTACTCCAAGTGAAGCAGTTGTGCAAACGTGCAATATTGATCAATACTAAGACGGACGTGTTGCTTGCGTGCAACTTCAGGATAGGTCAGTAAATATAATGGACTTCCTTCATCACTAATTCATGAAAGCTTCATTCAACACGGTAGAATATTCGTCCCTCACGATGTAGTCTGTCGCTCATGGCTAGTTTAGTAACACGACTCATTTCTGTCGATTATGAGAATTTTATCTTGCTGGAAATCCCCTACGGAGGCAGAGGATGCAGTAGGTCTAGATAGTTAAGCCAGTCCTATGCTTTGAGGACTGGCTCCCCTGTATGAACTGGTAAGCTACCTCAGATTTAGATAGGAATTTTGATGTTCTATCTTTCCTGCCCACTTTGTTTCTTTCTGCTTGCCTTCTTCGCAATCTTATCTTTGTCTTCTCATTTTCAATCCTAACTTGTAGTTTCTATGCGCAGGGTGCCTGTGCGTCATTGGTTCTATGCTACCAAACTTTGGGCGGGGAAGGAGCCATAGAATAGCCCCGCTGAACTTCTCTGTTACATTTTTGTGTCATTCTGCCACATTTAGCAATTTCTATATTCCATTGTCTGGAGAAATAGTAGACTCGTCCTAGATACATTAGTAAAAAGTTGTGCACCGTAAGTAACCATGAAGACACGTGACAAAATAAACTTGCCACAGATGAGGTGCGTTGGAGAGCGCAGTGAAATAGAGCGCAGGAAATAGAGCGCAGTTGGAGAGCGCAGTGAAATTTGTGCAGGAAAAATATAAAGAGAAGAACAAAAAGCCCGTGTATTAGAATTACAACACACAGAGTATGTGCCTTACGATGGTTGTTCAAAAATGCATCCATGTAGAAATTGTGACACTGAACCTAGTACACGTTTATTGGTGAGTGAGCGCAAGGGGATTTATTTACTGGATACATGCGGTATTTATTATCAAGAAATGGCACGACGAGCCAGGAAGTAGACGCACAGGTATAAGAGGAGGGAGGATCTACTGTGAGCTACCCAGCTTTACATTTTCAAGACAAATTGCTGTAACGTTGGTACTGGCAGTGGAATGATCTAAAGTCACAAAAACGGATGAACCAATATACGAATGTAAACATTTTTCTCGAAGTACACACTTAAAATGCTATTAAAATATTCAAAACATAAACGAGTCTTTACGAACAATAACAAAAATTCAACAACTATTGCGCACCAAAAAGTAATCAACAAAAGAGGACGGTTGGAAAAGTTAGTCTTCAAGAAGAGGGTGCGCACCGCAGAGTCGCTGGGCCTGGCCAGGATGTAGCGGCAACTTTCACTGCAATAAAAACGGTGCGCATAACACGGGGCGACAGGAGACGGTGCAAGAAATAGTGCACGTAACACGACCAGGTAAGTGAAACAGTGCATGTAATAGAAATAAATGAGAGAGCGCAAATAATACTGAGTGTTGAGTGATGACCTAAGTAATACTGAGGGCTACTGTGAGGTTGGCTTTTTTCCTTACAGCAAAAATTCCTCTTCAGCTAGCGCCCTGTAGAGTGCAAGAGTTAATTTGCGCAAATAAATTCGAAATTTGGAAATCTTTTTCAATAAATTACATAACTTTTGTAACTTTTTACGGAAAGAGATTAAATTTCGCTCAAAACAGAATTTTTTTATAATCTTCACTAATAGTTATATCACCGCCTATAAAGTAATTGGAGCGTAGCATGCATTGATCGTACCTTCATAATTTTCGCAGTAATTATTGAATACGTGCAAAATACATGTTACTTACTACAAGAAAGTATAAACTAGCTGCTAGTGGGTTTGTTACCCAATAGCTAGTATTGGGTTTGTGAACGACTTGTTACCACTTTGAGTTCGTCTATTTGCGATGAATTGGCAGGTTTTGTCCAATATTCTGCAGTCGCTAATTCAATCGACACAGTCGCTGGGTCACGTAATGTTCGTGTTACTTTCTTCTCGCTCAATGATAACATATCTCGCATACAATAATAGGAAGTTCCTTTTCAAAGTCCACGTCATCCGTGAAATAAGGGTGCCAACCATTGGGGGGTGAGGGAGCTTTTCATACGCTTTGGTGTAATTTCACGAGGCTATTCACGTTTGGTGAATGTACATAATGGCTTGTCTTTGGATATGTACAGGCCGTGTAGATGTGAGCGTGGTGGCCGTACACAAGAGCAGCATCTCCCAAACCTGAATTCCTTTTACAAATTTTGCCGGAATAATATTCTATTGCTTTAATAGACAGCAAAGTGAGAGTTTAACGGTGCAACACTAATTTCGTGCGAGGGAAGTTCTCGACAGTGGTTTTCCATGATCAAAACACAGATTTGAAAATTCGGATCTGGGAGTATACTGTACCCTTATTTTATATAAATGCGTTTCTAGCTTACACAACTACGCGGCAAATTTTAAGCTCGCTGTCAGCTGCTTTGATGGATCACCGCGTACGAAAATGGCTTTCTCTTCAGGAGCGGCAGACTCCGACGCCGCCTCAGTCGAATCCTTCGAGTCCACAGTGAAGCTCCTACGGTAGCCACTAAAGGACTCGAGGCTATCGTCGATGCTGCCCGCACTAATGACTCCACCACCCACGCCCCCGTCCCCGTAGGAGACGCCACCGCCCACCCTCGTGGGTGCCAGCTTGGTCACTTGCGACAGACCAGCGTCCAGTCCCAAGCCGTGGCCCAGACCTGACGTCACGCTGATGCCGCTGCTCAAGTCCGAGATTCCTCCGATGCCGCCACCGAAGCTAGAGAGCCCTGCGCCTCCACCGTAGGATAACCCAGTGCCACCGCTGCTGAATGCGTCCACAGTAGTTACGCCTGCTAAGTTGTGGGAGGGCACAAAGCCTCCTGAGAGGTCAGTGAAGTCATCAGATATGCCACCCGAAAGGCTTCCGAATGACGAATAGTCATCACCGCCAAAAGCCGGCACAGCTCCAGCGAGTCCGCTGACATCAATAGGAGATGAGCCATAAGTACCTTGGAATTCGCCTCCCAGCCCTGCTCCAACTCCTCCTGCTCCGATACCTGCTGTTCCAATGCCTCCTGCTCCAATGCCTCCTGCTCCAATGCCGCTTGCTCCAAATCCTTGATTAAGTCCTCCAAATGGGCTCAGCAGGAGGTAAGTTTCTCCGTAACCACCACCACCGCCTCCTTTGCCTTTACCCTTTCCTCCCCCGTATCCACCTTTGCCTCCACCGCCCTTATCGTGGCCCTTATCGTGGCCCTTATCGTGGCCCTTATCCCCCCATCCCATGCCTTTCATGCCTTTATCCCAGAAGTCCCAGAAACCTCCCTTTCCTTTCTCTCCGCCTTTACCCTTTCCTCCATCATCGTAATAGTAATCATCATAATAATAATCTTCATAGCTGTCGTAATCGTAATTATAACCACCGGTTGAACCGACAGGAAGCAAAACCACCTGCTGCTGAGGCTGGACCACGGGTTGCGGGATGGGTTGCCTGATGATCTGCACGGGGGCGACCGGGCGCGCCAACACCTGGACGGGCCGCGCGTAGGTGGTCTGCTGGGGCACGATCTGCACGGTGCGCACGGGCTGCTGGACCACCTGGATGGGGGCGGGCGCGGGAGCGATGGGAGCCTGACCTCCGTACGATCCTCCGACGGGTACTAAAATTGTGGGTGTTCCGTAACCACCACCTCCACCTTTCTTCCCTCTTCCGCGACCTTTTCCACCTCCTTTTCCACCGCCCTTTCCTCCTCCAAAGCCTCCTCCCTTTCCTCCTCCTTTTCCTCCTCCCTTACCTCCACCAAAGCCTCCTCCTTTTCCACCGCCTTTTCCTCCTCCCTTTCCCTTTCCACCACCTCCGCCGTAGTCGTCAATAACATACAAGACTTGGCCGCCGCCCAGTCCGGCGCCTCCATAGGGCTGGATGCCAACGGACGCGTCAGGGATTCCACCATAAGCTGCTAGCTGAGGCTGGATCCCGTATGACTGCTGAAATCCTCCCGGTTGGATAAGGGCGAGCTGCCCTCCTCCATATCCTCCGAAGCCTCCACCCTTCTTGCCACCACCTCCTCCCTTGCCACCGATAGAGCGCGTTTGCTTAGAGCTCCTCTTGTGCAGCTGCGGGGGTCTGTAGGAGGTGGGGTAGGCGAATGAGGGGGATCTCGTCATCTTCTTCTTTTGATCTTCCTTTTGATTCTCCTTGGGATCATGAACTTTTTTCTTTTCGGTGTCAATGTTAGAGACGGGCTTTTTCTCCGTGACGCTGGGTTTGCTAGGTGCATCTTCCTCTTTGACAGAGGCAGAAGTATCTCCTGTCTTGACTTCTTTGGCGTCTTCAGATAAGGTTATGTACTTTTGTTGAGGATAAATAAAATTTTGAACGTGTTCTTGTAAACTTAAGCTACTGCTTGGAGTCCTAACCAATTTGTACTGCACACGCGGTTCGTCAGCGCTGCCGGCAGCAGCATAGATTGGCACACCACTCTGAGTGAACGCGAAAGGACCCTCAGCGTGCGGATTGATAGCAGCGTAGTCAGGGTTTACCTGTTTGAAAGAAGACGGGTTACTACTGCTATAAATATTGGTTGTTGTAAAGTACTTGGGAACAATATTTTCTGTGGTTTTATGTTCTGCGGGGAGAACTTCAGCTGAAGTCGTAGAACTATCTTGCGATGCCGTTTGTTCTTCAGCAAACTTTGCATACTGGTTCGGTGAGGCCGCGGCGCCCAGAGAGTACAGTTCGCTGAAAGAAATGTCATGGAAACTCTTCTTGTAACTCGGACGGACTGACAAGATAGACCAAGGTTCATCCTTAGCAGACAACGCTCGACCTGACCTCGCCACGCTTACCTGCAAAAAAATGAGATTTTATTAGGACAACAACCAAAAATATGTTTTCAAGACAACAACCAAAAAGGAAAAGCAAGAAAAATGTGTGCTTCTTCTGAGTAAACGACACGAATTTTAACTATTGCTATGACAATCAATTTTAAACACGAAATATTTCATCTGCTTTTGACATTCATACAAGTAGAAATTTGATTAGCAATATATGACAGATTGGTTCAAGAAAAAGCTACAAACTTGTCCTTTTCAAACGTAGTAGAGTAAACAAAGCGAAACTATGACCTCGAAAGATCGTAAAGTTGTATTATAAAATCGCAGAATCTGTCTCGTGTATAAAGCAGAAACACACAATTACAAGATCTGCTTGTCATAAGTGCGCTCATCGCCGGCAAAGGACTTGGTAATCACTTCCGTCACCACCTCGACCTCACGCCTCGCTGTCACTTCGCAGTGACGCAGCCGAGACCTGATACACTGGCAACGCACGCGGCGGCGGTGAGGCTCGTGGTGACGACAGCGATAATGACTCGGTACCTCCCCATGCCTCGACCCTATTATACCTACCTAATTAGTGCATCATGAGATGACACATGCGACTCTTATTGCCCCCTAACTTCTACTATGATGCCTGTGCGTTTGTGTTACGGCGACTTGGGACTGACGTATTAACTCGAGAAAGAACCGTTCGGCTCGGTCGTGCAGCCCGTTTACTATTACAAAGAAGCTTAATAACCGAAAATTGTGAAATATTTCATATCGTATGGTACCGTGTAGAGTAAAGTATAATAGTTTGTGTAATTCTGTGGGGTTGAGACCATGCTGTCACAACGAATGCAAAACCAGCGTAGACTTAAATCGACAATTTTGTTTCTACGGCACTTCAAAGCGATGAAGGTTTCCATTTGTCAAGGCAACTTTCTCAGGGGCCCTTAAACTTACATTTCAGAGTTCTGTTCACTCACATCTGGAATTCGTTAATTGAACTAACATTTTGCATTTGATGGGATTATTTTAACCGGTCAGCTGTACAATCATGAGCGCTTTCAAAGACTCGAAAAATAATGAGCATAGCATATTATATTCTGTTAAAAAACTAAATATGGTCGATTCATACAGAATCAGTCGAAAAATTTAATTACTGTATTTTAATAAGGTAAAATCACAGTATAATGAGCATACACAACATTTCCGTTGTTTTCAACGGCAGCGCAAAGACGAATGGCTGCAGGACAATGACCGTCTCAGCAAACCTGGTATTAGAGCGCGAGACACACACCTGGTATGTGTCTGGTATTAAGATTGAGCTGAACATTTCGCACCCTGGCACATGCATCCCTCAAACCTGGTTGGGTTGCTGGAACATCGCCACGTCGCTGGCAGTCGCAGAAAAGGCTGTCGCTGGAACATTTTTGAGTAGACTTGTCGACAAAGCATTGCTCTGTAGAGAGCCGAGACTGCCGTATGTCCCCAGAGCACCTCCCCCCTTTCCAATGTTAGAGTTAGACAGAGCATTAGTGGTGTAGAGAGAACCAGCGGCTGGATTATAGCTCGCATTACCGTTATTAGTCAACTGATAATTGTTATGTACACTATTGACATTATTAGATGCAGTCATCATTTGATCAGCAAGACCACTGCGGTCTTGGAAATTTTTGTAATAGAAGATAGGGTAATTCTTTTTGTTAGTGAGATGCTTGCTGAACGGTTTTTTGGTTGGTGTAGCGGTCTTGGTGGCGACGGTAGCGTTGTGTGATGTAAGCGGGGTCTCCAGGCTGCTGGGCGCTTCCGTAGAGGAACCAACCACCGCCACTTTGCTGTAGTCCTTCGCGGGACAGATGGGCCCAATGTTAGTAGCGGCAGCCGGGGCAACATATCACATCTTTGCAGCATCAAACGTTGCATGCCCTTGCACTAACATGGTGAGATCAGTCTCACAAGGTTCACTAACATAATGTGATCAATTTCGCTATCGATCACAGGAGCTCTGAATGAGACATGTTGAGAACAACACTGGGCCAATTTCAAATGTAGTAAAATAATTAAGATAAAATTGACTTCGAAGGACAAAGTGTTAGGATTAGGAAGTGCATTTTGTTATTCCACGAGCTATATCAAAGGAGCAAGTCAACGGAATCAGAATGATGATCTCATATGTTCGTGGTCTGAAGCGGAGCAATCTTTTAACCTACCGAATGCAATGAAGGCATTCAGTTTTCCTGAAAGTGTTAGAGCATTGCAACTCTGCAGGACCGTGACACTGTTGATGGAACTAACACGGTTCTTAGCCGAGCTAATTTGGCTTCTCACAGAACTCAAAAGTCTCACTCCTGACGAACATTGATATCATGTAACTCTGAGTAGTTCTGAACGCTTGTAATGAGCCAAAATACACAAGACGCTGGCCAAGCTAACAAGAAGATAGTGAACAAATGGTAAACAGTTCTTGAAAAGGGAAAAGATGACAGGTGATAAGACACAAAAATAGCAACTCTTTCGACAGTCAAAGAAGGTGACAGAAAAACAAGAACTAAATAAAAAAATATGGAGTTTTCATTGAACAATCCAGTGCGACTAAGTTTCATTAGAAATGTAATGGCAGTGAATAATTGAGAGATTCGAAGCACCGAATTCACAAGTCCGAGCAATTTATACTTTGCCGCACATCACTCGCCGCTGCTGAATGTTGTTTCTACACTAACGATTGAGAATAATAAAAACTGTGTGAGTACAGGCTTCAGTCTGAGCTCTCCTCAGTTCGGACTCGTGCAACGTATCCGGTCATAAACATTTCCCTTGCCATTTTATTGCCACAGCATTGGTGAAATCTTCCTGCTGTCACTACATAATTCTGAAAATATTGACTTTTCACGCACAATACAGTGGAATTTTTGAATTCAAGTGTTTTGCCTCGAAGTTATAATTGTTTTTCGAAAACATTTAAATCCTCCACAAACTGACGACATTGTGTCACGTGGCAGCAAAAGAATGATTCATTCAATTGGCAGTAAGTCTGAACACGATTCATCGCAAACATTCGCTATAATTACTTTTAGCTCCAAGAGACAGTGAGAATATACAGTGGCATTTTTCCGACAGAAGTTACTTTAGATTTGCACAAGTTAGACAATAGCTAGTTCAAGTTTCAATTAAATCAATTGCAAAGGTGATATTTTCACAGGTACACTCGTCCAAGTGCGCGGGAAAAAATGGCATTATTCTAAGCCTGCATAATTTTCTTCCAAAACTGCCCGCACGTCAAAATAAAGTCTATTTTCATTAAATGTGCAGTAAATTTCGAATGTATCTGTGATACATGAGCCCAATATCTGCCCCCTGCTGGCCGACTGGACCCGAGCTTTGAGAAAACGAGTCAATGAGGGCCAGCCGAAAGCTTGAAAAGAAAAGTGGTCTGAATAGCGAGATCTCCAACACTGACCTGGGCAGGTTTTTTACCTCCCCACTGAGGTGTTAGAGGTGACTTGTTTTCAACTGCAGCTTGAGAAGACATTTCTTCCTTCAGCTGGTTTTTAGTCGGGAGAAAAGCAGTAGAAGCATTTTTAGAGCCGCCAAAAAAAGGATTAAAACTTGATTTGGCTCGAGAAGACGAAGAGAGCAAAGTACTTTCGTTTTGTGGCGATGCTTCGAGGTGTTGTGATGGTTTGCCAAATCGTGCAGAGAAAGTGCGCTGTTCGATTCTGTAGGGCTTGAACGACCGCGAAAAGTAATCGGAAGAGAAGCGAGGACGATCAGTTTTGAGCACTGAACGTCGAGGCAGCGAAGGATATTCACGCCTTGACCAAACGACTTCTACTGGCGGTGGAGTTCGGAAGTGCCTCACAGGGATGGGAGGAGCGTGGGCAAAATTTGGAAAAGAATTCTGGATCTTCTGAAATCTATTCGGTTCGATGTCCTGAGGTCTGTGTCCGCCATTTCGATAATATGGCACGCCATTGAAACCTTCATTTGTGGCTCTTTGACGTTCTCGGTTGCTGCTGTGTCCAATGGAACGTCCGCCGACTGCTGCAGAGTCGATGGCATTATCTTGAGTCTTTGGGGCGTTGAGGACAAGTTTGGCCAGAGCGCTGAGGGAAGACATGGCGTCTGGCGACAGCACGGAGCCCGTCTGTGACGCGGGCCCCGTGCCGAACTTGAGCCCTTGGACCACAGAGCGGCTCAGGCCGCTCGCGTTGAGCCGGCCGACATCTTCGTCAGTGACTAAGACATTGTTGATTATTCTGCGTTGACAAACAAACGGGGAGTTTTGAATTACGTTTCAAATTTCTTTAAATCATGTACAACTCATTACCAATTTTAACATGTACCAATAAACAATCTCCCAAAGTCAGACCTGTACCACCCTTAGTGGATTTTGTATTTCTACAATTCCTTATTGTTTGGATTAGTTATGTCCTTCTCCGATGCCCAACTATCGTGAAAAAGTATTCAGAATGGAATCACAAAACTTATTCACAAAGTTTTAACAAGACACACTCTCTCCCTGATTCAGAATCTAAAGACATATCACAACGATATTTCTTAACCTCATCGCCCTGCAGTGAAGGACAGGTTAGTCAGACTGGCTTTTGGCGGGGTCACATGACAAGCTGATCATAATTCTCAAGTTGAGGAATGTTTTGACTGAAATTAGAGCACAAAAAGCACCGAGCATGAGGATGCCCTGCATGCTGAGGGTCTCATGCTGAGTGATGGCCGTGGCGCACCTGGATGTTTTGTGCCCACGCCTCTCCTGGCTCTCTAATGCCGTCAATAGCAGAGTCATATAAGTTCTCGCTCACTACAGACGTTTAGGATCTTTCCGACTAAACATTGATTTTAACTTTAAACCAGCAGTTCACTTATGAGACTTAAGCAGAATGCGTTGAGGAAAGATACAGTGTGTGATAACAAAATAAAGCATGCAAAAAGCAAGTCCAGCGTGCTGTGATTAGAACGGGAAGCTTCGTTTGAGACTCAAAATTGTTTTGTTTGAACTATTTACGTGGCCTCAACCAGTTCGTTAAATTTGAACAAGTAATTCGGGTTCACGGAATTGTTTGAAAGGATGAAAACGAGCAATGTTTTTGGAAATATGCCTCAATGATCTCGCTGGACCCGCGCTAGATGTGACGAAACTCGCATTATCCCTCGCATAATGGGACGAAACTTTCATTTTGTAACTTGAATGAAAAATGAATTTACTGTCGAGTTTCCAGCTTGTGAATTAACTTGTGCCTTGCGTCAACTACAATGCACAGAGTCATACAAGTAATTAAGCAGAACACGACACGAGGCAGCGATTAATAAAAGGTGGTGCAAAACGCTCCCCGTTCCAATCACTTCACACATGGTGCCGCGCGAGGGGAACTGCCATAAATGTGCTCTCACGGCAGTGAAAAGCTGTCTGTGAAATTCGTTTGTTTTAATAAACAATTTACGCACACTAAATAAATTTATTGATTGTTTGCCCACCGCGCTCATCTTGGAGGAGCTTTGAAGCGTCTTCCTTGTCGGACTGTGGAAAATTGATAATTGATAAAATTTTATTGTTCTGCTGTACGTAATCCATGTGAGAAGTTCATTATTTCATAAACTTCATAAAACTACTATTTTCAACTGTTTGTAGAGTGACAGAATAAAATAGTTTTGTGTTACTTTCTTTTCAATGAGAAATTAACTCGGTTCGTGAGCAGCTCTCATGAAGAATCAGAGGTCTCGGAAGAGTTTCAAGAAGCTTGAGCTACCATAACTGCTGTTCCAGAGCAGTTCCTTAAAGCCTCTTTGAGGAGGATTCTGTTTAAAAAAATTTGTTCATAAATCTACTTTCTATCTCAAAACGAACTGAATACAAGTACAATTTCTTGAAGTTAATTTATCTGTTTTGTTCTTTGCCCTCTCGAGTCTCGACCTCACGAGAACTGCTGTCCGACACCGGCTCGGTTGGTGCCGCTACCGAGCGCTGCCTGCTGGGCATCATTCTGATACTCGCTCACTGCTTTCGGATTTAAAACTAGGGGAGGTCAATTACAATAAAGGTTATTTCAAAACTTAACACATTTGCAGCATCGCACTCAGACAGCAGGCTGTAGCAGCACCAATCTTATCGAGTTTGTAAAGGAGAAATAAGAAGAGGTGCCTTGAATGCTGAGGACAGTGAGAGGAAGTACCTGGCATTGCGGTAAATTCTATCTTTCTCGGCGGGGTCATCAGGGACTCTGACCCCCTCAATGACGGGCACCTCATCCCGTGGCGCGGAGGGCCTCCGACGCCCCCGCCGCGACCCCCAGGGAGGGGGCGCGGCCACGCTCAGCGACGCAGACGACACCTATGAGTGAACAACCCACGGCCCGTTAACACAAAAGTTCGACATGTGTTATCCTCTCGTGCATCTCTGCAGACTTCTTCGAAAAGGTCAACTCCTCGAGACAATGTAGGTACAGAAAATTGAGAACAATTGTTAATGGAAGCAAGAATCGCCCGTCCTAGAATTAGGTAACATTCTATCTACAAAAAGCAACGATCAATTAATTAGGACCAACCCGGGAAACGAACTGCAGGCGAATCTACTTGGAAATAAGAAATTTGGAGCATTGGCATAGAATGTGAAGCCAATGAATGAGGGCAACATAAACAGATATTGGAGCAACACTTTAGGATAAGGAAAAAATTCAATTTTTGGCGTTGACACCGGGTGGCAAGTTGAAGAGCACAGAAGAAACCGAGCAACATAACGTCGCTTGACCACGCGAGCCGCAAAGAAAGTCAAGACGCCGACCAGCTGTCGCCCTGATGATGTGTATCGCTGGAAATTGTTTTTCTTTTCTTTCTTTATAGCTGCCTTGCCGTCTGTTTCGTTACGTTAAGCAGACATTGATGGAAACCAGGCACGCGCCCTAGGAACATTGAATGCAAGAGTTACACTCAGGTATCATTTCAAACTGAAGTCAGGTAAAGGGCTCAAACGAGAACCCTATTGTAAGTTTGTGTTGTATTGACAGCCGCGACGGTGTTACTTTGGTATGCAATTTCAGCTTCAGGAAAATACTTAGATGCGCAATGTCATGGATTAAGCAATACTGAATTAAAATAGCATTTAAGCCTCAACAATACTTCATACAACAGTAAAACTTCAAATTTTTCCAAACAGTTCTACAAAGTTAAAAATGAAGAGAAAATAATTTTTTCGCGAGCAATGGTTTCTTCGCTTTATTGGATGGAGAAGAAGCGTTGCACCTTGTCGTCGTTGCGGGAATGCAAGAGGTCTAAAGAAATAATAAGGAAGGTTAATTCAGCCTACACTTCGTTGAATATATTGAATGTAATTTTCTACTCGCTCAGGCTGAATTTTTTCCTTACAATGACAGAGTGATTTGTTTTAATCACCAATTGAGTTACGTCCGACCAGCAAGAAGAATTTATACTCAAGCCATAAAAAGGACAATGCAGAATTCCATGATCTGAAATGTGCAAAATGGAAGCAGAAAATGCAAAGAAATTCCAATCGCATCTTTATCATTTCTGTAGGAAGAAAATGAGGAAAAAGCAATAATATTTTTCTTACTTTTCACGTGATGGAAGTATAACTTATAGTCAAAATAATAAAATATTTCAATGCTCATTGTTTTGTTCAACGATATTAATAGAGCACGACAATATCAAAATTTATTGACAATATCAATTCATTAATTGAGATCATATCGCTGCTGAGTTTGCATAACAAAGTTGTACCGTACAACTTTTTTCTGAAATATCAATTCGAACACGCATCGCCTTGACTAGTCTCCTGAATCTTGAAAAGTTTAGCTATTTGACTTCAAGTGACGTGACCGCGGTCTACGTATTGGTTAAATCAAATATATAGAATAAAAATTCATTAGAGCGAAACAAACTACTTCATTTTCAGTGATTTGAGAACGGAGATGAACAAAATATTTGGAAACCGCAAACAAACAAGTCAACTATGCTTTAACGCGAGAACACAGTGTCGCGACGCCACGCCGCCCAGAACACGACGGCCCACAATACAAGTTGAGATCAGCTCTGCAGTACAGCTGAGCTGCAGCGCATCTCGCGCCACCAGCTCTGAGCGAGGCAGAACTTTCGATTTCAGTTTCCCCAAGTGAAAGCCAAACACAGGATGCAACTCTGCTAGCTTGGTTTAACGAAAACAAGACGAGTTTAAATGCGGACCCTGCCTTGTTTCTTGCCGCATATTATCTAGCATTACCTGATAGCAAGAGACACTCTAAAGAGAAACTTTCCCGGGATTGAAAAAACTTCCAAACAATCGAGGTGAGGCAGACCACATCTGACGTCGGTAATTCCACGACCGGCATTTGCCAAGCATTCAATATTCAACAGAGAACTGATTCTCCGTTTCTTTTGTGGTCATCTTTGGACAAAACAGGTCCAAATCAATTGAATAGGAAATAAAGACATTGAAGATAAAGTTCGGTTGATAATTTAAATAGAAAGACAGGTACAGGTAGTCAATACAAAAATATACAGCGTTTTTGGGTCCAGATCAGCGTACTGCATAAAAGTTCAGATCAAACGAGCATGGAACACTCTTGTGCTTAACACGCAGGCAAAAAGACAGCGAAGAATACGATGGAAGGAATGAGGTAAAATGGCACGTTTAAAACAGAAATAAATTAAGAACTCTGTTGCCGCAGAAGAAGTAAAAAAATGCGAAAACCCAAGTGCTTTCGAAATGAACTATGAAAACTACAAAAATTTCGAAATTGTAGCAGCAAGAAAATTAAGAACGAGGAATCTCAGAAGTAAAAAGAAGGTAATGCGAGGTAAAGAAACGAAAAAATTCGACAAACATCACAACCAGAAAGTTGAACATTAAATCAATCGGAATTCGTGCAGCACTGCACGCGCGACATTCGAAAAGCTAGATAAAAATGTACATAAGAAATACTGATTTCTTTTAGACGATTTCATTATATCTCAAACAATTTTAAATGGCGCGGATTTTGTCTCAAAACATTGCTGATCGCCATTGATTTGAATTATCCTCTAGGTTGAATTAGTGACGAAATTATCTGGCAGACAGCGAGTGAACTGTTGAATTGGAGCCGTCGGAGAAATATCTGTTCGGCCTCGACGGGAATTTCGCACATGGCACTGGGATCAGGAATGTATGCATACCGTCATTCACAACTACATCTGAAGTGAGTATGAGCAATTTGGTGGTTCAAATACGCTCTTAATAAAGAACTTAATGTTCATCAAACTTAAAGGAGTGAAAACTTGATTTTAATCCCACGCCTGATCTCGCGTCTGAGAAACAATCGCATGATAACGGTAAGTAGATGGTGCCGTTGTGTTTAGATTTCGTAAGCAAATCTGATGGAGGGAGCATGAGGACCGCAATGAGAATTTACTTACTGTTATTGTCAATAAAAGACGTTAATAAAGACGTATCAGCTGCAGGCTTCTCAAATATGTAAATTTCTTCATGAGATAACGCCAGCTTCGTTGACCCTCTCTGTCAAATTAGTTAAATGAACTCAAAACTTTTGTGAATAAAGTTCTAAATTACATCAGAAAAAAAAGTGCACTTAGGGTGGTAACTAGAAATTTATTTAATGAAAGCAGCAGATGCAAAACATGGAAGGGTCGATGCTTTAACGACTCAAGTTTCACTTGGACGCTTTTATTTAAGTGCATCTTGGTGAGTTAAATTGAGGAGCGTCAAGTCTCACTAGTTGTAACGTCATCAGCCAGGATCTTGCATTCCTAATTAAAGAGTGGATGAGGACTGAATGAAAGTAGGAAGTATATATGCTTAGCTTAAAGTGGTATATATTCTCTACGAAAATAGAGAACATAATAGTAAGATTAGCAACAATCTGGTTTTGTGGCGTATTCTACTGTTAATCCATAAATTTTATAGTTATTTACAAAATTGCAGTACACCTGCAACAAACGCTACAATTCCAATCCAACAAAATAAAACCAGAGCACCTCCAACTCCAATCAACCAACCGTTGCTCCACGAAATTTTTTTTTACAAAAACTCAGTCACTAAATATCACCCTGAGTGCTCTTACACCACTCATACTTAGAACAGTTTTCTTATGTGCTTTACAAAAATGAAAAAATTTTGGGAGTGTCGATATATACTGTAGGAACTTCAATGTGTCAGAGCTAGCAATAAAGTTCTCCATGCACCACAACAGTTATTTGTGCCAAATGTTTCCCACACAGCAGGCAACCCGCTAGACTTTGTTATAGTTATAGCATATTCGTAATATGTTTCGCTAACTAATTTACACTGGTAAATAGTTGTGGAATGATACCTTACGACTTGTGACTCAAAATTTATATGAAAGTAACCAACTTTTCAGAGCACGCAGATGTGATGGTAAAATGAAATGGAATTTTGTTGAATAATATTAATAGCACGCATGTATAAGGTGAGAATGTAACCACTAAGGCAGACCTTCCATTGCCAGGGTCCCATGAACCTTTAGTTACTAACTTTAACGCCATAGCAAGACGTGGCAACGCTGCTCTCACCGTCGTGGCAACGGCGCAACCCTCGAGTGGTTGTAGGTGCCCACTGTACTACATTTGAGGCACAAAATGCAGGAGTAATGAGCACTTACTTGCACGGGCTCTGGCACATCAGCTGACGAGAATTGTCCGTTCTGCGGGCAAGAGATCCCTCCGTTAAAACAAGGCTGGAAATTGCGTAGAAATTATTTGGAGTTCATGCTTTTCGCTCTAATCGTAATCAACGAGTGACGGTACAACTGCTTTGTTTGGAATTTGTTTTATTTATTGTCGAATTTGCACTCAAGCGTTTTGCTTAATGTTCATTGCAGCACTCCTGTGCTGTTAAACTTTTTGGTCGACGTTGTGGAAATTTATCAAAGTTAGGGTCAGTTTAACTCGGTTTATTACAAGGCCGTAAGTTTTCACACTTTATCGTTTAAATCTTTCTCAGGAATGGCTGCATTTCAGCAATGAGTTCATGTAATGTTTCTTCCTAAATTCATACGGTATGCACTCCCGTTCACAAATATATTGCCCGTGATTACCAAACTACAATCGGTATTTCAGTCGCGTATTTCAATGGAGAGCAGAGGGAGGGCACGACAGTAAAATGAAGCCGATGTTCCTGCTGAGGACAGTGACTAAGCACGCTGTGACGATGTTGCCGTGTATCGCGTTATTTGGTACGACGACGTCGATTCTAACTACTGTCATTATGAGCCCAGCACTAATTCTCTTCATTGATTAGATTCGCTAAAGCGCAGAACTGTTTCAGCAAATTTTTTACTGGCTTCAGTTGAGCGCTGAACTATTTTGTCAACTTATAAACTAACTTTTGTAAAGCACTAAACTATGTTATACTAACTTAGCTTTAGTAAAGTTCTGAACAATGTTTTACCCTCTCTCATATTAACTAAACTAACATGCTAGCGCAAGAGGGCAAACCATTTTGATTCTACATAATCTACAAAATCGCATCGTTGGTTTTCGAGAAAAAAATCGTTGAAACTTTGGTTGCCTTTAAGCAAGTTTTGCTTGCTCCCCTCGCTCTACAAGCTTCAGTCAAACTTGAAGTCGTGCAGTTTACTTTTAATCTTTGACAAGTTCTCCGCGGTTGTTAAACGGTTGGTTTGGTTAGGCCGAAAGTAGCAGAATTGGGAAATCTACTTTACTGCTCGAATACATTTTCATCCTTCCTAAGAAATATAAAAATGCAATTGCACGAAAACATTTCCCTTCGTATAACAGTTGTTTTTTAAAAATGTCGAGAAACAGATGAAATGTCATCATTCATCTATACCGGTACGTGAGTGAGCAAGTTACCGACAGGTCACATGGGGCCCAACACGCGGGTAACGCGTTAGCCGACACCCGGCCTCACAGGGCGCGTGCGGGCCGTGTGGCACACGAGTACTTCAACGAAGTACGCCCCTAAGTACAAAGAACGCTCCAGTGCTCGATGTCCTTTCGAATTAAATTTAAAGTTCAAAATAATTGCATCAAGTGGAGGATAGACCCTCAGTGCTGAAGCGGACTTTTGCTCTGCTTTCAGTCAAGTCAAAGATCTACGTGAATACAATTCCTAAGTATTCAGTTTTTCACAAAGTCCGGCATTTGTAATCGCGAGATCCGCAGTAACTGAGAGCAATCATCACGCAGGTTGCTTGAGCCTTCACATTTTTAGCGCGATGAAATTACCCGGTAGGCGCTGGTTTACTCTCTTAACGCGTTAACTGCGGCAGGTTAAACTGAAGTTCAGCATTCAACTCAAATTAGCGTTAATTTTAGAGATCAATTTTGAAAATAACGAACATCAAATACATCGTGCCTTTATTTAAGTTTTCATTACGCATTTGTGAAAATTGGGCTTGAGACTGCTAGTCGGTCAGGAGCATTATGAGGGTCCCATCAGTGACCACCGGTGGGTCCCTCGGCCGGGAATGTGTTCAAGGAACTTATTTTATTTCCCTTGACCAGCTGCGGTCGTTTGTTGATGATGCAAGCTCTGACGAATAGCACCAAGACGTCACCACGTCGCGATCTCAACTTTCTCTGCTGATAACAAAACAAGAGCGACTTTTACTTCAGACATCGCGAAATTCCAGCCAGGCCGAAGCTTTTTGTTCGTTTTTTTGCTGACTAACAACTCGCTCGCTGGACCGAGATATTCCACTCTGAAAGCGGTCGGTTTGGGCACTTACAGCTTTCGTTGTAAGGACCGCTTCTATGAAAGTAAACGCGTTGGGGAGGCAGCGTTTATAAATGTAAGGAAATTTTACCCGAGAAAACCTGGAGCCATTAAAATGCATTTTTTTATGAAAGATAGCAAATTACGCCCTTAATATAGTAGTCTCCACCATAACTTGTGCTGGTCGTGCTGGCAGTCATTGCGTCATTTGTGTGCTGTGGCTTGAAATACGTGAGATGTTTTGACTGACGTGATGAAGAAATATGATCAATTTCTAAAAGTGATTGAGTAAAAACATCATGTACGCCCAATTCTATCACAATCGATTGTTGCAATCGATCATCCTCATAACGCAAAAATTGGAGATAAAAAATCATCGATCAAACAACCAATAAACTCTGGAAACTACCATCTCTAATCGCTCTCGAATGTGTTTACTTTCCAGCGTTAGTAGGGGCATTGTAATTAGATTTTGCAATCATAACAATATTAGCAACTTTACCTTCTCGAGAAGAATTGAACATAGACGATGCCATGTCAATTACTGATGATTATAGTCAGGTACCTTGAAAATAACTTGATTACACTTGAATACAAGTTTTTTTAAAGCGTGTAAAACGCTTGCAATTTCAGCGCCATCTTTATTTTACCTCGTGTCAAATTTGAATTCGAAACTTTCATCAGCAGCTTTGCTAATCTCCATAGAAAACGAAATCATATTGCCTTTCTGTGACTATATACTACGTATAGAAGTATGATTAGGGATTATTTTTTTAAATCCTAGTAAGTTTAAATCATTGCAAGGAATCCTGGACTGACCTTTTCCAACAACCAACCTCAGGAATTAAACAGCTTAACTCTCTGGTAAAGAATCACAAATTTATTAATTTAACACAGATTTATTAATTTAACTAGGATACCCTGCTCGGTATATCAGTCATTAAACACTCAAAAAAAAAAGTATGTAGATCGAGTCATTTCAGCCACAATATATGTCAGAACAAATCATTTCAGCAACAACAGAAATTCTCAGAAGCATCGGACAATAAAGTCTCAAATATCCCCAAAATAGCCATTCTTTTAGACGTACTTTATCATCTTACACAAGTGAGCAGTGGAACAAGTTGTCCATTACGACATTCTTCGTTGCGTGACGGTAGAGTATTGCCCACTAGACAGGAAAAATCTTGGTTCATTTCTAGCATCACAATTGTCGTATTTTCACCAAAGTAAACACAGTTTCTCTTTTGATTATAGAAAACGGAGAAGACGGTTAGAAACTCATACAAGGGAAATTTTACTGTTCACCGTGCTAGTACTTCACTTACTCTCTTCTCTGACGTTTTGAAGTTGAAAATATAAACTCAACGCGCTTTTAGTAATACTAATAATAATAATAATAATAATAATAAAGAATTTAATGAGAAAAGAAACGGGCACTGACCTGGAACATGGCTGCGGTGAGCAGCCCTCGGGGGGCGGCGGTGTCGCCGGCGGCGCTGCGGGTCAGCACCGCCACCGCCACCAGCACCTGCACGCGAAACGTGTTCGCTTAGACACGGGCAACATCACCACAAGACATTGCATAAGTAAACATCCTTCACGAATGTACTTGTGCAAGCAAAACTGAAAAATGTTTAGCATAACTAGAATTTAGTTTCGTTATGTTCTACAAAGATAACATCACAAGAAATTTCATACGCAAAACATCCTTCATGAATGGACATTTGCAAGTGGAACAGGAAAATGTTTAGCATAATTACAATCTAGTTTCCTTATGTACTAAAAAATTATGATCCGTAAATTGTTGACAATGACATTTCAAGTATATGAAGTAAACTACAGAGTCAAGTTTGGAAAATAAGCTTGAGGTACATACGTTTCAAATTAAAAAGAACCGTGCCAGCTGTTTTGCTGTTAGAAATTCTACCAAATATTCTCTCTCGCTCGTTGCCTCATCTTAAATTATTCGTTTCATGTGTTTGTACATCCTCACGCAACAGCAACGACGGCAAACTGTGAACTACCGGCGCCAGAATTAGGTGAATTACTTTAATTGAGCAACGCAGACCGCGCTGCGCACCTCACTGCTGCCGTCCAGTGGCATGGAAGTGTTCAATGTGGAAGTGTTCAGTGTTGAAGTGTTCAGTGTTGAAGTGTTCAGTGTTGAAGTGTTCAGTGTTGAAGTGTTCAGTGTT
>JACJUY010007659.1:0-23074 GCA_014220935.1 Platorchestia sp. MABIK
ATGGGAAGCTTATTGATTGCATGCAATCTTTTTAAATAAAATTGGTTCTGGGGAGATCTCGAGATGTGCGAGACGGTAATAGAAGCAAAACATTTTATTGAAAATTTCAATTACGTTTATTATCCTGCCAAGCAGCCATGCATGAAGACTTAATACGATTGGCGCATTATTGTGCTAGGTTTTTACGCTCAGTAATTGGCGAACATTTATTTAAAGCATTCAATAACTGAATGGGAATGGCTCTTTAGTATTTATTATTAACAGTTTCAGGTGAAACGGAAATCATTAACATATCCTTCGAAGTTGATGATCAAAGTTCACGGTGATTAATTATTTTTTGCCTTGCTTACGGAAAAAATGTACACTTGTGCTGATGAACGCTCGGCGAGAACATAAGCGCTCAATATTATCTCAGGTCTCTGTATGTAGACTGTGTAATTATAAAACATTAACCATATTTCCTTTGAGTTATCACCTGTTATAGGAGTGGAAGTTGCTATGTTAGACGCGTGTTGGTTCTCTCGCTTTATACGTGTGGTTGTGCAGCACTTGACCAGCACGCAGCCTCTGACCTCGTGAATTATGTAGAGAATAATTGGAGCTGCTCAGGAGACGCAAGGCTTAGTTGAATGAAGTACTATAAATTGAGTACGTAATGAGACTGGTATCATAAAGGTCCACCTGGCTCACTGGAGAGGTGGTAGGTGAACTTCTGATGCAAGCTCAATAAAAGATTCAGCTTGGAAGTTAGTTCATTTTCATTGCATGTTTCTCGTGAAATCATATTTTTTAGGACGCTCTAAAAACTGAGTGACATCGATTTCAGCCAACGGTGTGTCATCAGATTGTGCTTAAGACTAAAGCGCAACAGAACATTTTGCCAAGCTTCAACAGGCGATCGGAGACTGTTTTGTCAAGGGTCCAGGCTTTCCAGCGGCTAGAGGTATTCTCGGAAGGTTAAAGATGATCCCCGTACGGCAGACCCACGCCTTCCAGAACTGATGAAAATATCGACAGAATCCGGAATATTGCGCGTTTAGATCGATGGTTGAATGTCAGAATAATCGGAGATGAATTGAATTTGACTCATATCACCTTTTATCACACTTTGACTGATGAATTGAGGATGAGAAAAGTGTGCGCAACGCAACTTGTCAACTGCAGAAACGATTTTATGCTTGGAAAATGTTACTGTTTTCACAGCCTCCTAGTCACCTGACGGGATTCCTTGTTACTTTTCTCCTAAAGAAAATTTAATAATCACCTGAAATGATGGCATTCGGTGTCACTGGAAGACATTTAAACAGCTGTAACAGACAAGCTGAAACCTATTCCAGTATCCAAGTTCTTGCTAGGATAAGAGGATTGGATGAACAGACTCCAGCGTTGTGTGATTTCCCAATGAAGTTAATTCGAGGGAGACAATTTTGAATTGTGTTTCTGTTTTAATCAAAGAATTGGAAAACAATATTACTCCATTTATACTTCTTGTAATAATACAAATTATGTTAGCGAGAATAAACGTGCTCGATGGAATGCTAAAATACTAAAACGAGGAATAGTACGTGTCGTGCACCAAAACGGTATGAGGGGAACGAATGATCTAAAATTTAAACTTCATCAAATATAATGTGTTGTTTGAATGAATAGCTATGAGGTGTCAAAATTAGTGATCATTATCGGCTCTAAACAGTGTGATGAACAAATTTCAATTTATCGATATACATTATCTGTACAGGTAACAGACTTTGATTTTCGATGAACATTGTACTTCGCTGACCAGCGCTCCGCATCATGTGGAACGGAGTGCATCTCGGACAGGTAGATGAGCTCAGTACTGAGGTGCACGTCAGGCTGTTAACTCGAGCAGGAAGGCAATTTGTGCCTGGACCTAGAATCTATATAGCCATGTCCTTTCTGTTGGGCGCATAGTTAAAAGTGAAAATAGGAGTAGGCGAGTAGAAGAATCTGTACTTAACGGGCTTGTTGTATTCCGCAAAAATCAAAATATATCAAAGATAAATTAGGCTTTATGAATTTTATACAAATACATAGAATTTCATTGAGTACCTCACTATAACGGGAAAAATAATTTAACACTTAGGGAAAAGTTGCAAATGTACTGAAATATACAGTATTTAGTGCGTAATTTAATTTTTTATTTCAGTGTTACATTCAGTAATGATATTTTATCCAACTCTCATGGTTAACGGTACAGGAAGCAAAAAAGTCCACACAATGGACACAGCGACCAACAACAACAGCTTGGTGATCAAAATAACGATATTTGAACTTCCTTTCGAAGAAGTTCTAATGAAATTACAAAAAAATCAGGCCGGATGCATTGTCGCTTCAGTCAAAACAGACATGGCCTTTGCTTATGGGGCTAAATAACGAATAAAAATGTTAAAAAACGATCTATACAGATTATAATTAACAAATGAACACAAGTACACTATTATGTTTTTCATATTTACCTTGGTGAGGTTCGTAGTATTTTATTACGTCAATGAAAGGTGCTCATTGAATCAGTTAATTTCTCGACACTGGCATATGGGACTGTCCTTACGCAGTATGGATGGCGTGCCAGAAGGTTGCTCCCAACGAAAATTGACGCCCATCAGCAAAATGGGAGTTTAAAAGTTTTCAACAGAGTTCAAATCAGAGCAAGGTGGTGGTCAAATCAGCAACTGGTCACCTTAGGTGTCCGTGCAATATCTCCTACATGTCCAGGCCAGCAATTAGGCGTGACAACATGGCATTGACATCCCCCTAGTGGCCCGAAGATGGTGGCAGTTTGGAATGGAATTCAATGGCGGAAAATGAGTTTCTCCGCATACTTTTTGCTAAAACTCGCGTAATATTATGTGTCGGGGGCCAAAAATTCCATTCACAGCATATAGTGATATGTAGATAATTAATTTACATTCGTTGGGTTCATATATATTCGTATAGTAAAGCCTGTGGTGGACGTCGAGTAGTGTGGACCGCAGCAGGGTACCGGTGTCTCTGCAAAACGCAGTGTACTTTAAAAATTACCTAATAATGTATTTCCTGACAAATTCTCTCAAATTTTAGCCAATACTACAATGGCTATTAAATATTGAATGAACTAATAGAGTCTTGAATTCTGATTTAGTTCAGTTTCATGCATTACATTAGAAATTCTTTAATTAAGTACCATGAATATCAATTTAGGTACTCTCTCGTAACCTTAGGATCATTATTCATGTGTGTATGTAGCTGTTGTGTCGCACACCTGTTTCGACTAGGAATGCAGTGCAGTCTCTAATACTCTAAATTGTCCTCCAGATGAAAAAGAAGTTTCCAGATACAGTGCATATAACACTTACAAATTGGTCTATCACTTGCAAATTTGAATAGACGACCAGAGCTTTTCTTAAGCTGCTAATTTCTACAGTGAAGTACTCACGGATCATGAGAAGAAGAATGTGCGACTCTGGGCTTGCAAAGTTAGCAAGCCCAGAACCATCCATGTCTTGAAAAACCAGTGCATTTATTCATCTTTATAAATACACTACTCTAAACCAACTGTTAAATTAATTTTGCTAATTCTCCGCTACGGTTTTCCTTTGCACCGTTTAACTAGTGGTGTCTATAAGCATTTTGTAAAAAATAGCAACGAAATTGGAAATTTGACGAGAAAATCGTTTAAATGAGCAGCATTGATTTGATGAGACGCGGTGCGAATCAAAACCACAATGGCGTCAGCTGATCCTCGCATTGGCGTTTTACATTTTAGCAAGGTTTACTTCGCAGCGTCTGGCCAAAAAACGTGCCTAACGAGCGTGCCTCATGTCTTCCTGGCTCTCTAAAAAGCGTCCTCTGTGCAAACCTTGCATGGATGCTTCAAATTAAGTACGACCGAGGCTGAATGACGTTAATCTCCACTTGCTGTGCCATAGTTTGATATATATTCAAGCAAGTTTCAGACTTTCAGGAAGTTTCAGCAAGTTTCAGGAAATTTTTTCTTGTTCACTCATTCACCCAATATTTTAATTTATGCTTGCTGTTCTCTTTCTTTTACGGAGTTTAACAAGACTTGTTCGCGCTGTAGAGTCATCTATGAGGGATTTATATGCAGTATACACTCTCTACCATTCCTTTTTTGGTGAAATCTCATCGTTTAATTCTAACTCCATAGAGAGACACACGTGCACATGTGTTTTTAAAGCAAAAACTAGTAAAGGTCATAGAAGTTTTTTGCTCTCCTCAAACAGGATCAAGAGATATTTTCTCCTCTAAAACTGGAAATGTTCCTAATCTCTATTTCAAGTCTTATAGCAGGCATCTATGCTGTGAAGCTATCGTCAAAGTGATGCGAAAGATACAAGTATTCTTATACAGTATTATCATGCATTGGAAAATGCTCGTATAAGAAACTGCTCGTAAAAACGGATTTGACTAACCTTTGCTTGGGACCGTGATTTCATGCTTAACAGCTATTGATTGCCAGTCATGCTCAATCATGTAGAATGCTCAAAGACTTCATTTCCTATTCGTTGCTCTCGCTGATTGGATGCTCATATAAGCGACCTGAATTTCTGCCCCTGAATGCAAAATTCAGGTAAGCACCAGATTGGAGGAGATTTTAATTCTAGCTTATAATTTCTTCACTGCTGCTGTCGGGAGAAACTGTGCACTGAACTACTTTTGGAGTTGAAGAAAAGATAGGTGGTGACTTTATTGTTTCACAGTGTTCTCACCGACGGTTGCTTACGTTTAGCCTCAAGTACCGACTGTCGCAATTCTTCGCAATCAAAATGTTATCAAAAATTCATCTTTTCGAAATTTTAGTGGAATTAAGCTGTAGTAAGATCAATGAATGATGAATATTTCCGGCCAATAAATTAGTGAAATAATGATTGAATATGTATTAAAAATCAGTATCGCTTATAAAAACATTTTCAAGTTCAAACCAACTATATTGTCGTCAAATACTTCGATTAACATAAAACATTCAAACCGCGGTTACGCTGGTTATTAGAATAAGAGAAGATAGATTCAAAAATAGATGTATCTAACTGTAAAGTTCTAGAAAAATGTGCGATGAACAAATACATAAATCATCAAGAAGTTAGTATTTTGTGTGAAGCTGAGCTGGAGTGGCAAAATTATAAAAATTGGGTATTAAATTTAAAATTTGATCACAGTTATATTCAAGATGAAATTCTCTCCTCAACGAGACCTCACATT
The DNA here is from genome assembly GCA_014220935.1 of Platorchestia sp. MABIK. Taxonomy (NCBI): domain Eukaryota; kingdom Metazoa; phylum Arthropoda; class Malacostraca; order Amphipoda; family Talitridae; genus Platorchestia; species Platorchestia sp. MABIK. The sequence goes on from JACJUY010007659.1 coordinate 5,218, forward strand.
CCCTCCGTTGGACGCTCAGACTGATTCAGGGCCAGTGGCTGCAGGTCGGGGCTGTGGAGCAGCGCATCGGCAGGTAAGGCGGCGGCGTGGGCATCGATAGCGCCCATCTCGATGAGGGCTAATGAGAGGCTAAACATTGAATAGCGCATGATTTATGCCCTAAATACAATCCTCATGCAGTGCTCATACCACACTACTCGCACAAATTATTCGACACTGGAGCTCGTGGAGAAGTCATAAAAATGCTTCAAATCATCTTGTACTGCTTTTTTTCATGAGTGACATTACTGAAATCTTCGCAAATACTTTGTACTACTTGAGAACTATGAGCCAACTTCTTGATCTAGTGTGGTGTAAGAGGTTGTTAGTGACAAAACATTTAATGGAAAGTAATTTCCACAGGCATTCGTTGACTGAATCAATGCTGCATAAGCATTGTGTTAAGAAAATGATACCATAGTCGAAGGAAAAACTTTCATCCTCAGAAACCCAAGCCTCCTTACATCACTCTCGTTGATTATTTCTTATCTTTCAATTGAGGAAGTGAAATAACAGATATTGACGCCAGTAGATATATTGTAAATCAGACGCCCGTCTCAATTCGTGAAAATATGTTTAGGATATTTATATGAGCTCGACCCCCGAGAAGAAGTGACCATCATAAACATGAAGCTACGAAAGCAACTTCGGTAGTCGGTCAGATACAAAGAAGATGGGGTCATATCTGACGAGTCACCACTGCTGAAGTGGCAATGATGAGAACCATTGTGATGCCGCCCTGCACGCATGACCAACGAGCAGCCGTTTAGCTTCCATAAATGATAGTATCTTTCTAAAAAGACAGAAATGTTTTTATGAAGGTTCCTTCGCTTTTATATATTAATGCTAGTTTTTTCTTGCAAAAATGTAAAATGTTTAGCCTCAAATTGTTATACTATAATATACATGTACATTCTGACATCACTATTCCCATGAGAACTGTTTCAATTTACAGGAAGTACTCATTTGAGAAACAAAACAGAGCTCTTTTTGGTCTTAAAGTCAAGGTAAAAATATCGTCGATGTATTTCCATCGTGTTACAAGTGATCAACCTTGAAAACAACGCAGCTCGAGACTTGTTGGTGCAAGATACCCGTTCCAGTGTTACGGCTCGGACTCACTTCAGTTCGAGATGTTGCGTGCACTCGAAAGATTGAATAAAAATCTATGTAATTAGGAAAATTTCAGAACCTTATCCTACAACTTGACGACTCCCAGAACAGAATGCAAGCACTCCGCGGTCCGAGGAAATGAAGGGAGAAATTGACTACTTTTTGCGAGGCTTTATGTTTTGCCTTACGTAATCTTCTTTAAGTTAATTCAAAATGCTTTGAATTTGCCAGATTTTACATGCTAGAAGATTGCATGTTCTGTAGAAGGTTTTGGCGCCCAGAAGATATTTTCTAAGTCGGAAAGGAACAGAAAAAAGGAAAGCCCCTCGTGCTATTCCCTCGTGTGAACATTTATGTTTGATCTAGTATTGGTCGGAAGAGATGGTATTTGCTTACGGTCCAAGTCCATCGAAAAGAAATGTTTAGTAAATTTAAGAGAATTCAAACATTGATGTACATTATACACTTTTTCAATGAAAGTGTAAACATTGAGACGCTGTAAGATGAGTCAGTTAACCGCAAGATATGAAGTGGAGTGGGTGAAAGTGACGAAGAAAGTCCAAGGCATTATAGCAGGGGACGAAAACGTAATGCATGAAAACGTTTGTATGAAGAAAGCACGCATTCGAGGTGACCTAATCTGGAGCTAACTGAGGATAAGGGGAATCTGGCACACCCCCATCCATTAGCGCCCTCAGAAGCCCCAGCGTCCGAGACCACTGTCGGAAGATAAAAACAATAACATTAGGCTAATATCGTTAGTACACCGCACCACTGATGTGTAGCGTAAACTAAAAATTGTTCATCGGTTAACATTGATGCAATTGAGCAGTTGATAAAGTAGGGTGGCTGCCTAGCTGTCCACGCAATCGATTAATTAAGTAAGAACAGTGGGTGCCTAGCGGTCGACGCTATTGAATAATAAAGTTTGCAACTTTCTCTTCTATTTATTTGAAGTGACGAGACTAACACAGGCTGCTCGGCAGGCATGTAAATTGGTGGCGCTGGCCAAAACTATGCCCTACCATCGAACTGCAGTCGTGCGTGGCAGAAGTCTAGATCGAGGCGAGGCAGACGTCCAGAGGCGAGGAGACGGGACGAGTAGGGTAGCGCAAGGGAGGCGGAGGAAGAGGAGTTTGCCGGCCGAAGTAATTTTAAGCTTCATCAACGCGGTTTAACCATCAGAACCACCTTCCTAATGAAATTGTAAATGGCACATAGAAGGAGGATAGATTGCAAGCGACCATTTGCTCTCCACCGCTTACACTCAATGGAACTGCCAACTAAGCTCAGCACGAAATTAGAGATGAAAAATGAACTAGCAGAGCGGCTGCCTGGTTGCGAGCTCTGCTGCGGTCGGTGTCTGGAGCGCTGGGCATAGGGTGCTCCGGTGTGAGCTGCCGTAGCCGTCTCAGCCTTTTTATTCTCAGTATGATTCAGGAAGCATAGAGTTGTCAGCGCCACACAAACTTTAGGTTAAAGGATAATTTTACATGATTATAGTTGATAACGAATGCTAGTAAATTTAAGCGAATCTAACTACACGTTAAGCCTCAAAATTAACTTTAATGAATTTTCTCCAGGAAGTGAGGTAAATGTACTCATATCGTATTGATAGCAATCCCCGGAGAAATGTTACCTCGGCATATTCTTTGATAAAATAGGTCGGTAAAATCATCATGTTAAAGTTGGAAATAGCTTAACCTAATGAAATCGGAGTAATATAAGGTGAGCTTGAGTCCCCGGATCAGTTAGCCGTTGTAGTGAAATATTGACCCAACATTGGATCACAGAGCGCAACCATAAAATAAGAACCTCGCTCTCAAAAATGAATATAAAACTATAGTTCATGGAACTGATTGAGGAGAACCTGTACCGTAATTGTATAAAAAGAATGCATTTGCGATTTAGTTTAATTCTTGAAACTAAAGGAGTTATTGTTAAAACATGACAAAGGCATGTTTGTACACAGTGTAAACCAACTTTATCGCTCAATTAGAACACATAAACTGTATTTCTTAGTTTAACTGGATAACTTTTAATCTCAAGTTGTCAGGCCTGCCCACTCAACTGCTGAATTTAACTTTCAGTGAATGAAACCAACCGTCGTTCTATTGATGCTTCAACAGAACTTGAATACTGAGCTGAAAGCCGTTCAGTATTGACGGCGTGAAACCCTTTACTAAGCACATACCACTTCTCGTATGACTATGTACTTCCGTGAAAAAAATTCTACATTGTTACTAGTAATTTTTTTTGCTTTCGTCAAAGAGTCCAGGAAGAAATGGTCTGTATAATTTGTTCTTTCCCAACTGATGCCTCTGCAACCCCGTGCACTTCCCTTCGCTATGAGTATGTGGTATTGCATTCATGCCGACGCTGTTATATAATTGTCCCTTTTTCATCAGGAGCTCTTCATTATTTTCCAGGACGTTTATAACAGATATGGAGACTATGGTATCATCATTATCTCCAATGGATGGGCGGAGTTGGCCTTGCCGTGCGTCGGTTAGCATTTGCCTCTTTCGGCAGCCTAATGACTTTGATATCCCATAGCATTTGGATGTATCATTTTTTAAATTATGCCTGAGGTTATCTCTCATGGTCTTTGATTTTTTCCTGCATAAATTTCACCTCGCTTGATCTTCCAGTAAAATAGCGTAAGTGTGTTATTATTATTAATAGGACTGGTTTCAACAGGTTATTTTAAGTTGATAATCTTTAGTGGATAAACGTAAGGTATTTATAAACATTTCAGGCGAACTTTATTGCCCGAGGATCTCTGATTTTAGCCCTCAAAGTATAGCCTCTGCACGAGAGTAAAATTAAAATTAATAGTATCAAAAGTGCCGCTTTGACTTGAATATTGTGCAAGTAACTGCATAATTGTACAGCAAAATTGCAACTGCTGCGTAGAGACTTCGAACACTTCGTTCAGGGCCTTTATTGATCTCAAGTCATCTTCAAGTGAGAGTCTCTTATTGAGCATCATTAGAGACGTTGCATTAGCGGACGAGGCTTGCCTCACATCATGAGCAGATCAGCGTTTAACGTTCTGCTTCAGGTGGTAATTTGGCCCATGTTAATTTTGAAGTGAATGTTAAAGGTTCATCATGATGATGTTATCGAAGCTTTTAAACGTGTCCAATTGTCAACTTCAATTCCAACACCACACGTTGATTCTTAGCAAATTCATCAACTGAACTGAATGGTTCTGGTTTAATTCGAATTTCAAAATAGAAAGGGAAATTTTCCTGCCTAAACAGCTACTACTGCAAAGAGCTAAGAGGGCTCGGAAATTCCCATCACGTTGAGCATATGAACATCTTTCTTTCTCCTCATTCTGACTGTTGACTGCGTCGTCAGAAGCTCAAATAGTTTGTTGTGAATGAAGACTCCCAGTGTGTATCCAATTCTTATCATATCTATAGCTACGAAAGCGTCGCTGTGCTATCTACATTTTCACTCTTTCGTTTCATTTGATGCGATATTCAAAAAGTCCATCGTCCTTTTCAATAAATTATGAGTGACAATTATTCGTTTCCGCACGTTCAATTACTCACATTGACTCAAGCCTTTGATTACATTATGATCGGAAGATATACACGTGAATTTTTCTTGTCACTCCGGAAAACTTTTGTATGGCATTCAAATCAACAGGTCTACTGTGAAGCAACAGTAAGAGAGCATTTGGAGCTGATAGCTTACATGAAGCCATCGCTCAAGTTAGGCTATCTTTTGAAAAACAATTGCACTTCTCATCACTCATTTATTCTGCAGTGTGAGAGTGTAGTCAGAATTCCTTCGCAAGAGCTTTGTTTTCTGGGAGATAACCCGCTATTGACGCTTGAATTAGATTGGGGAATAAAATTCCACTATGAGTATTTGTCAGTTGCATACACTTTGAAACCAGTCACCGGTCAAATTGAGGTCACTGATTTCAAGTATGGTATGGGTTATTTTTACCGGGTCAAGTTTTTTTGCTATGAGTTACCTCCCATTTACTTCTGGCAATATATAGGTAGACCACCAGGTACTACCGATAAAATTTTAAACCAGTATAAATTAATGTGATTTAAAACCCATTACAAACATGCAGAATTTATTTATAACTACTTTTACTCACCTTGGTAAACACATTGTGGATTCATCAGTTGCTTTTGCGAAGAATGATAGAATGGTGAATGATAATGATAGAATGTTGAATGAATCAGTTAGAAACGCGTTTAACGGGCAGTCTAGAACTTCGCTTCCCTGTGCTGTCTCGCTGAATGCTCCAGCAATGGCCATCATGTGAACGTTCCAGTATCGATCTTCCATGATTTTGATATCGTGGTGAAAGCGTTCACCCTGCTCATCACTCACGTCTCCCCAAGTTTGCCGAAAATGATTCAATAGGACTGTTCAAGAAATACGTCTTAATGCTCATGGACACTCTCAATTAGCTCTTTATATTTCTTTGATTTCCTGTTTTCAAGAAAGTTCCTTACGGTAGAAACGAATGCTCTTCATTTATTTTTTCAACATCAGTCATAGATTGAATGAAAGCTTGATCTGGAATCAGCTTCCTAATTTGAGGGCCGTCGAAAATACCTGCTTTGGTTTTTCTGTCGTTACACCGGGGAAACGCGTCACACAAATACTTGAAACAGTCAATTTCAGTATTAAGCACCTTGACGAACTGCTTCATAAGGCCTAGCTTGGTATGAAGGGACCGGAAAGCAATTCTTTCACGTTTCACTAGAGGTTCAAGAATGATGTTCTTTTTCCAAACATTGTAAGTTTCCCTATCTGGCCATTCCTACTTAATGCAGTGTTTGTCTTCGGCTTTGCTGTCTCAGAGGCGCATACAGCAAGGGAATTTTGTGTAACCACTTATGTGTCCTGACAAAAAATTAACCATTTGTAGATCAACACAAATGATACATTTGTGTTCATATTTGAGTAGCTCCAATACTGTCATGAAGTTTTCACATTTTTCTTTCTTGTGGACTGAGTGTTAGCTCGGAATTGCACGAAAGATGTTGCCTATTTATAATAAAAATCATTTCAGACTCCGTTTAGAGCTATCTATATAAAGAGGCGCCACTCTTTTTGATCATGACCTGTAGCGCTCATCGCGGTTACTAATCCAGGAATATAATGACAGTAGACAAATTGAATTTAGAATCACAAAACTGTAAGAGGTTATCTTCTCTGCTATGATAGAATGTTACCTTTGCGTTCATTCCCAGCAAGTCTTTATCTTTTAATCGTGAAGTCAACAATTCTGACTGCTTTTAAGACAAACCCAGATTTCGAACTAAATCATTGAGTTTTGTATGGCTATATGTTCGCATTTTCGTTGGTACGCCTTCAAAATCTGAGTCACTGTTTCTTTTAGTTGACCCCTCTGTTAACCCAGAGTCATATTCGCTGTCAGAGTTAAGAGAAGGAAGTTGAGTAAAGATAGGTTTTGCAACAACATCTGAATGGGTCTCGAGTCTGATTGCTGAAACTAGACTAGGGTATGTGATAAGCTGACGAGATTTACCAGTAAAACTAACATCAGTAAGGCAGAAGTGTCAGTGTGTGACATGGTCTCGGGGCTCACGCTATATCATCGTAATGCCGAATTTTATTTCATTTTTCCTTTAGTCCATTGACGCATATTTTCTTCACAGTAATGATATACCTTTTGTGGTGCCCAAGGTTTATCTTGATGGAAATTTTTACTCGAAAGTAAAAAAAGTAAGCTCGCTTCCCAAGTTCATAAATGTTCCTTCTTTGCTTTGGAGCAGGGGATGTACCACATGTATGTAGTATGATGTATGTAGGAGAATGCACCCACACGCGTTATAAATTTTCTTTTACTTGATTGAGGAGCAATTTTCCCTTAACAGCGTTCACAAATACATAAAAAAATATGATTACTTCTTATGGTGACAGGATTGCATTTACCAGCAATGTATTGTTAATTTAATCACAGTTCCTGATTAAAATTAGAACACGGTGGGGCAGCGTAAAAACTAGACCTGAGATTCACAAACGAATGCTATTTCCGAAATCAGTGACCTCAAATCCTCTAAAATCAGGTGTCAGAACTTATGCATCCAAAAGTGTGTTCCCAGTGTTTTATAAATATGCAACTGTACAAGTGCCGTATCAACTGCATCTTTAGGTACGAAGGCTCTATGTTTGCGCTCAGGTGACCCGTTGTTTGGAGGCCATATGCGACCCGGCACCAGCCTCAATTTGTGTAGTGTCCCCTTATGCCGCCCCACTGCGTTCTAGTTGACTTGACGCTTACGAGGGTTGGACGTGGTAAGCAAGTGGGCTGGTACGCCTCTATCTATGTCTAAACTCAATCAACACAAACATATACCATCTCCGGAGAGAAATGTCAGTGTATTTCGTATCACTTCATAACAGTTCGATTGAAGCTATTGCTTAGGAGAATTTTTTTCATTTCGATGCACTTATTTTGATGCAATGTTTGCCCAAGTTTTGTAGATTCACAAACGTATTCCCTGGAGTTCATTACCGCTGTTTATAAATTTTCAGTTAGCTTTCAAGTGATCAAACAACGTCGAAAATATTTTGCTTCAATATCTTGCTGTTCATTCATGTATTTTGTGCCACTGTTTTCGGGAATCACATTCATTTCCACGAAACATCGGTGGTTTTAAACTTTTTTTGTAATTTTATGTTCTCGTGTTGTACACGCAATATTTCTCTACAGGATAATGGTGGTTATATACCTACTTAAATATTGTAACGATGGTACACAACATTCAATTAGTATTATTCATGTATTGAAACATATTTAAGAAATACACATTTAATTGAAAGAAAAGTTGCAATAAAATTTGGCCCTTGAAATGCTTTGATAATTCTATTCATGAGATTAGAAATGCTTGGACGATCGTATTATTCTTCAGTGCATACTTTCATCTTTTCTTACTGAAGACTTCAGAGCAGTACTTCATCGTCCGTGATATCTTCTTCCCAGTGTTGAAATGTTCTGATAAAATCTTTCACCATGCTCCTTATTGATATGATCCAAGCTTCCGGAATAGAAATGTATGTGAGACAATATAACAACACTACTTTTGGAAATTCATAGTAAGTTTTGCTACCAGTAATTAGTAATTAAGATCTTTGTGATTTCCTACGAATTTACGAATGAGATCACGAAATTCACGCTGGGCTTTGTTTTCAACGTTTGCCATCGCTCTTTTCCGTTTATCTGAGTTCTACTACCCTGGACTTTACCTAATGTACCAAATTTTACAAACTTATTTTTCCCATTCCCTTGCAATTAGGTTAACAAAAATGCACACAGAAATGTAGAATTGAATTGTAATTAGGTTAACGAAAATGCGTACAGATATGTAAAATTGAATACCAAACACATTTGCGTCTATAAAAATTTTCGATTTTCGCAAAAAAAATTCATTGCGATATTTTGAGAAAAATATATTTACTTGCGCAAAACATTTCTCACTCTACAATTTTCAACGTAGAAGAGTGATTTTGGTCTCATTCGACGCGAAAAGACTGTAGAAACCTCGAAACGAAGGATTTTGCATTTCGAACTGGAAAAAAGTTATTGTTACACATGTCCATCAAGTAAAAATGAAAAAAAGTAAAACTCATTTTTTTCCCAATAAAAATTTAGTGTGAAATTCAAGTAAAATTTCGCTTCGCTACGCTGTTTTTACTGCCAAACCGCATTTTTATTTCGTTTTTTTCGCTTCTTTCGTTTTATTAAAACATTTTTAAAAAAAAGGCCAAGGTTTCGAACAATGTCATAACTTTGAAGAACATCATTTTTTAATCTTCTTATTCTGGTCTTAAATTGCTCTTCTTACTTTCTTACTCTTGTGAATACATTATAACAACACTATTTTGACTAGTTAACATTTTGTACCGCTCCACCTATGTTGAAAATGTCACGGCCAGCATTCTACAACAACCCTTTTCATGTCTTTGACTCCGATGAACTCTTTACGCCAGCACTATTAGCGTAAGATATATCAAAGTAATTTTTTTTTTGTTAGAGTGGATATTATGTTCTTTCCGAAGCTCACCACGTGGCACACTAGATGATGCGTCCGTGTGAAAAATTGTCTGAAATCCCGTCTGTCTACCTCATAGTTCTAGACGCAAAATAAATCAAATCTGCCCATTTTACTTCTAACATCAATCCCTCACACTCGTATCTCTAGTTCCTATGTTCTTATGCTCATAATTCAATACGAGTACTCACTAACGAGAGGGTTTTCAGCAATGCGTCACATGAATTATGCTTTTCTTGGTCATCTGTATTTTAAATGCATTACCAAAATCCGACTATCGCTACAAAGAGGAACGCATTTTTCTTCTCGTGCTTTTCTCCGAATCATGTTTTCGATAATTATCATGGGTATTACGGTAACCATGTATGAATAGCAATTAAGGATCTAAATCATTTGTCTCAACACTTAATTAACATGGGTATTACGTTAACCATGTATGAATAGCAATTAAGGGCCTCTGTGTTAAGGTATTTAAACGCGATTTTTGCTGTTGTTTCAATTCTAATGCGCGCAAACGAATACATTTTTCAACTAAGCGTTACGAGGATTGTGTTCTCTTAGTAACTTATATTCAAATGCACTGTCAAAATCAGATTAGGCAAAGGAAATGAACTCATTTTTGATGTGCCTTTTTTGTCAATCATTTTTTGATTCAACATTTTACACGGTTATTTTGATTCCAATGTGTTATTATCAGTTAAGGATGTTATTGTTAAGGTGTTTTAAAAACCAATGTATCTACATTTCATGTTGTACTTTATTGGAAATGAAATGTTTTTCTTTTTCTATTTCTGTGCATCGCCTGCAGTAATCACGTCAGACCGTTGTAAAGTTCAGCGCTTAGACTGGACGGGTTATTTCTTATGAACTGTAAACGACAGGATTGAATCTTCGCACATTGATCGACGCAGTATTGTTGGAAGAGCTTGTCTCTTAATGCAAAATATTGGCTGAACTCATTCTCTTCATCACTCGATATGAGTAGAATTACAAGCAAGTTATGATCCTGTTACTCCTAGCGTTCCTCAGATCTAAGTGCCAGCCATCTAATCCGTTTGGGAAAAATGTGGGGTACATCATCGGATCATTTGATCCGTGGGAATCACTTAGGATTTGTAAGTTATTATCGTCATCTGAACGACATTTCATTATCTCTATTCTTCTTCTGTCGAAGTTTTCATCATTTTCATCGGGAATCAGTGTAGCCAACTCATTACATGTTGGTAAATTGCAGCGTCTAGAATGTTCGCCAGTTGGCCTTCTATCAGCATGCAATCCAATTTCAAAATTTTCCGGAACGTTTCCCAAATTGATTTGTTCTTGAATAGACAGAAATGATATTAACTAGGAATTACCCCTGCTAACCTTTGCAGAATGAATGATACGAAAAATTTCTTCATGATATTCTTGAATGGCACCATTTCTCATGATTCTTTTCACTATATGCTGAATTTGTTCTTCAGAGTCATAGAAGTAGGTCTGGAGGCAAGAGAGTGGCTCGGTGGCTCAGTCTGTAGATAATGTCATGTATTCTGAAATTTGTCTGTCATCGAATAACTGTAGCATCATCCACTTTCACACTGCACATTGTCATGGCACTATTGAAGCGTCTGATTTTTGTTCGGAAATACTTGGCAATAGCGGTGTCTCCCAAAAAAGGTTGTTCAAATGTTCAGGTAATTCTGGTATACCAGGCACTTCAATCAGACCGGACTTACAACACATGCCAAAATTCGAATTTGCCTGAGTCCCGCCCGATTTTTCCCCCATAAACATGAGAGAATTACAGAATCGACATCTCACCTCCATAGTGCCTCAACTGTGTCTTGATATATTGAAGTCAATTTCAAGAAGAGTGTCAATATTGTACTGCTTGGCTATGTTTAAATTTCTTCCTAAGCAATTTTGTCTACGTAACCTATGAGTGAATGCATTCTGATGAAGAATTTCATCCCTTCTTTCTTGAATTTAATTCTCTCGTGTAACTCGATGTACTTCGGCATTAATCTGAAAAATTTTATCCTATCTTTCTTGAGATCAATTCGCTCGTGCAAGTCGATGCTGTTCGGCATCAATCTGAAGAATTTCATCCCTTCTTTCACACGTTAAAGCTCTCTCTAGCTCCTCGGTGTTGCTCTGCATCATTCCGTAGAATTGCCAAACAAGGGTCAAGTTAGCTCTAGCTTCTCGTTGGCGAACAGCATTGCTTCGTCTTGCCATTTCGCTTCGTCCGATAGTCTTTGCTGTCGAAGCCTTGCTGCTTCTCTCTTACCGTTGGACACGTTTCTATCCATGTTGGCTTTTTAGCCGGAATTTCATTCTGAAAAATCCTCTATTATCTCTTTGGAGCTTTTCAAGAAAATCACAATTTCGAAAACAATGACTTAAGTTCCAAATTCTTTGGCCTTAGACTAAGTGGTAGCCAGGTTACTGGTCAAACTAATTTTAAAAATTTCCTTTTGCATTATCAATTAAAAGCATCAAAGCATCATGATGAATTTCACCAGAGAAAGGTCAAAAGCAAATTTTTATTTGTGAAAAAAAATGTGTATGAGATACCATAACGCTTGTAAAAGGGAATTGAATTGCCACAGATAAAAAAATGCAATAAAATGATTTCTTGGACTTCTTGATCTTTCTCCTTGATGCTATCAAAGTTATCGATTAGAAGAGTGTGACACACAGACAGACAGACGGACGGACGGAAAACTCTTATTTTAGTACTAGCGCGTATGATCCATCAAAAATGACGTGATTTAAGATCTTTCTTGAACAAATTTATACAATAAACAAATAATCAATCCTAACAGTACCCGTGATGAAAAATATTCTTGTACTTGTGCACTGGTGAAACTCGTGTCACAGACACGGTCATAATAACTACCCTTATGAGCGTGACAGAGAAATGGAAGAAGCGGATCCCAAAAAATATATTTAAAGTATATAAATAAATATATAGATAAACACACAACGGGTATTATTAGGTTAGATAGAAGATAGATTCGTAGTAGATTGAGCGAGGGAGTGTAGAATTGCATAAATGCTGGATCATCGAACGAGAACACATCTCTAATGAGATGATGATTTTATTCTTTGAAAGCACAATGAGGTAATGTTGTTGCACCGACGCTATCCTGCCTCGTAGTGTTGCAGTTCTCGGATGCGATATAGGAAGTTGTGCGAAGCACAGCACTAGAAATTGCCTACATTATCAGGGCAGGCCGTGAATCAGCGCAGCGTTCACAGGCTTGCAGCGCCGGCTCTGCATTGCAGCTGCGCAGAAATGTCCACTTTGTTGCAGTAACTACCTGTGGTTCAATTGTTCTGCGCGCAGCAGCTCAGTTTTGCGCTGTCACAAAACTACTTCGGCCGCCTTCCTCGATGATAAGACGCTGCGGTGGCTTGCCATCATCCAAGCGTTGCTGCGCTAAACTGCGCTCCGCCGGTTTTACTGCGTTAATCTGAGCAGATGACGAAGCTTTGTTTTACATGTCAGGCATCACCTGGCTTGTCTTGGTTACGACCTGATACTCGTAGCGCCGGACCATACTGATAAATGTGAGCTACTGTTTGATGTAAGTCACGCTGCTGAAATAATTTTGACTATATGGTGAAGAAATCACCATCACTTCTCCTTTACCTTAAGAAACTCCGATAATATTCTATCGTACCGAAGAAGTTTCCAAGACAGAATTGTTCGATTCTCTGAATTGTGCTACTCTGACATACGACCTCAACCCTAAAATACATCCAATTGCACGCTCTTCGGCTCCAACAAATTACCCATTACTTCGCACACCACGATGATTCACCGAAAATTTTCACGAGTCTTTGAAGCTGAGGTTGAGAGACGTGTAGAGTTGGCGGGGCAGGTCTAGCTTTGTAATGCTCTGAAGCGGTCTATAGGATGATGAGGTCTTTAATTGCAGTGGACGAGACTCTTCGACCGGTTTCCGTCCGTCTCGCCGCCGCTACAGTCTCAAGAAGCGGAGCGAAGCTCAACAGATTCTTATCTCGTCCTCATGTAAGAGACAAGGACCCAAAATTTACTCTAAGATGTGTATCTTCAATCATAAATTTAGTTGGATTGTTATTTCTTGATTATAAACTAAGCGATAGATTAATCTGAAATACTGTACATGAAAAAGTGATCCTCATAGAGGTAAGTCAAGCTACAGATGAGTTTAGAACCATTGACACTTCTAAAAATGAGACCATTTAACACATCCTAGTTTTTCAAAGTCAAGGCATTGAAATTTTCCTTCTATGAGCAGTTGTAATAAAACTAGTTCACTCGTATTTCATTCGTTCATTCGTATAATCACTCGTATAAAAATAGTGTACTCGTATAATGACACATAGCACTCTGCGCGTGATAGATTAATGTGAACATTTACAACCTTACCTGCGACGCCCGCTAAACCAGCACTGTTTGCGAGGGAGAGTTTATTGAGCATATGGAAAAAATTTCTCAAGAAAGATTTTAAATTTTTTCCACACTCCAAGCCACACCGGTGAATTGGGAGGATGACAGAGAAAGCAACGATACTAACAATAATGGTAATTATTATCATAAATTTGGTTTGTTTGAATAGTAAAAAAGTTTTTAGTTGCAGCGAAAGCGTGTAGTAAATTTAGTCGCTCGAACAGAAAAGCTAGTGCGTTCATCTGAAAGACAATGTAGCTGAGATGTTATCAAGAGCATCGCCGAGTTCAGCTGACGTAAATGAATTTCTTGCTTTCAATGTTTTCAACCTGCATAAATAAATACAAATTAGCTTGATGTTGCAAGGTGTTTGGTAAACATGATTACATCAATTTTGGTTTTTACTTTTGCTATGAGGTACGCGAATACGCACACGATTAAAATTTCGTTTGTTTACATTGACATTCAGATACTTCATTAATTTGCTTTCATACGACAATCACCAATTGGGATGTGCTGCAATTCTTCGATACTAAATAAATAAGGTTATAAGTGTAGTGTACACCGATGGATAAGTAAATGTTGTCTAAACGGATTCGGAACAACTATTACTGATGCAAGATGGAATAAAATTATATTCATAACAATAACAGTCACATTCAGGTAGCTATCTTCTTCCTAAATGATGAGAAGAGAAGTATCCTATTACTCAAAAAATAAGAAATATAAAGAGAAAAGTTGGGAACTTCTAAAAAGAACGAACAGTTTTCGAGCGGCTGACAATAATTTTTTAGAAAATGCAAGTTTTGTAGTTCTATTCCAGAAGTCGCACGAAATTATAAATGAGAAAAAACAAGGCAGGATATACGGGACCCACGAAAGAAACGCAGTCATTTCTCATTTTTAGAACCGCAAAATATAGACACCAAATTTTAATTTAATGTTTTTATATAGCGATAATTTATATTTAATCGGTATGTGATTCGCATAACTTTTTGATCGAAAGTTTTCTTAAATTAGGACCTCATTGAATTAATTACCTCTAAACGAATTAATCTTGAAGTTGAAAGAAAAATTACCGACAATCACCGTTAAACGTTCGAAGGAATGTCAGAAATGATCATTGTGGTTTTGCATTAAAAAGTTCGAACAACTCAGTTTATATTTAGCTCTTAGCCAAAATAGACCAATTCGATTAAATTCTCAAAATCTGAAAGCGTCAAATTCATCAGCTCGATGGACGGTTGATGTCGGAAAATAGAAGGTAAAAGACGGACGAACTCGCTTCCTACCGTCTGGCTAGATCTGCTCCAAATCTTCCAGGTCTCTTTTTCATTAAAGAGACAAAATTTCCGCAACAGGACGGACTCGAGCGTAAAGCTCATGGACCGAAAACATACCTCCAATATCTCTGTATAGATACTAAACGACAAGTCTTTGTCGAAACACTAGTCTCTGAAGCTTCCAAGTCATCGAAGCAAGTGAAAGAAAAGAAAAAACGATTTTACCATAGCGTGAGATGTACTGCCATATATCGCCTACCCAGGTGGAGTTTGAGATGTACAAATTGAATGTTTATCGCTAAATTAAATGATAAGTAATATCCACTAGTAACCTAACCTCAGGCTGTAATACTAGATAAAGGGAGATCTCATGCTGTAGTGCGATAAACCTCCCGCTATTGCAGCACCGAAAAAACTCTCTCACCCAGCTGCGGGTTAACTATGCATGATTAACAAAACATGCTTGAGAGTAACACGAAGCACCAATGACCCCTTGACAGAGAGATAAAAAAGGTTAAATTATTTGTAATTCCCAACTCATCAATTCAATAATCTAAACTCTATGTGCATTTACTCACCCAGAGCATGTCAACTTTTCTACTTAAGCCTGCACATAGTTTGTCTGGATGAAAACTGCGGTAACTCTCGTTGAGCGCGGAGACTCGGAGAAAGTTAATATAAAAAAGGAAAGAATGATCCATTCGTAAATATTCTTCAATATACATACTATATATTTTCGTTCTAACAAGTACCAAATTGGCATTGTGTCCCCGCATTGTGCATGGCTGGCATTGTGTCCCCGAAGGTTGTAAGCACGGTTATGCAGGCAAAAGGCTATTAGAAATGATTCATCATATCTCGCGTCCAAGAAAAAAATTTGTGCTCTGGAAACTTCGAGTGTTACGACAGGCCTGCGTATTCACTTCGAATCTCTAAAAAAACGGCGTCGATCATCATACTTGAAGAGATATTTTATTGCGAGTTACCAACGGGTACAAGCATGCCCATTCTACGAAGAACCTTCCAGCAACAGCCTGAGGGAACTCGAGAGTTGAGGGAGAGACACCATCTAAGCCACAAGTGTGTTTCAGGCCTCGCTGCCTCGCCCATAGGGGCGCAGGCTAACATACTCTGTGTCATTATAGAGTAAAACTGTCGAGTGGAAATCCAACATCGTTTCCGTGAGAAAGCCATTCACGTCATACCAATTCTGTGTTTAGTTGAGTGCCCGACAACCAATCTAGCATCTGCGACGCTTCGATGTACTGATGTGCCAGGCCAGCATTCCAATCTCGACACCCGAGGCACCTCCTGACATCTCTCCATCAGAGATGAGTGCTCATGTCATTCAAATAGCATTGTCAACCCAACCACAATTGATATCCTCAGGTCGTAGTTCCGTTTAGATATGGCAAGCGAAATCTTGTGTCAATACTATATATGTATTCATTAGTATCTGATTGTAATGCTCGTTTAATTGATTCTTTATAAGTAAATCTCTGTCTTGGTTACAAGTGTATCAATACCTGTGTTCTGAAAAGATGAGACAGGGCATGGAGGGCATGGAAATACGTTACCAATTATTATCAGTTTATTCATTTTTATATAATAAATATTCAATTTCCCTTATTCCAGGAGTGGTGGCAGCAGCTATTAATCAATTAAAATCATGGTGAGGACATAGAGGTCACGCCTTATCAATAAAAATATATTAATGTGACATATACATACCACATGTCACGACAACTAAAAAAATAAATTACATCACAAAATTTAGCATCACGACAACGAGTGGAAAAGGATCACGACATATTTCCTATTATATAGGAACGAAAAAGCATTGTGAGATTCAAGTTAAGTAAAAAATTTTAAAGCGGGGGTGTTAATATATAGCATTGCAGCAATTAAATATCAGAAAATTACTCCAGCAAAATTCACATAGAAATTTCGCACAAGCAAAAGCAGTCATTGAAGGTGGCCATTTGATTTACATATATCAGCACTCGTTCATTAATTTATGAAAAGTAATACTAAAATGAAAAATCCAGTCAATGACTCATATACAGCATAGGTTCAGAAACATCATATTTGGATCAGAAATAAGCTACCCAAACAACATGGATTCCAAGAAAATCTCAGTATACATATTGATCGCCGAGCGCTGGCAAATTTTTCGAAGGCGAGTCAAGTTTCATTGAACTCCTCTATGAATTGTCTTACTTAAATATTAGGCTCATTTTTCCTTCAATGTCCAAACTTGGTTCATAGAAAATTGAAGGTTTTACCGGTGATTCTCAGCAATGAAATATTTAAAGCTTGCTGATACCGTTCAGGCAGGCAATAATGTAACACATGATCGAGTCATTGAGCTCATGCGTGGAAAACATATGTTCCTGATCGCCATCACATTGCGTCCCGATACTAAAACGGTTAGACTACACGCAAAACGAGCATCCCTTTCCTATTGAAGATTGGGAAGAACTTCAAAGTCGTCTCGCAGCGAATTATGAAGAAATTTGTAGCACGTGCGAGTCGCATGAGTTGTAGCAAGTGAGTGTCATANGAAATATTTAAAGCTTGCTGATACCGTTCAGGCAGACAATAATGTAACACATGATCGAGTCATTGAGCTCATGCGTGGAAAGCATATGTTCCTGATCGCCATCACATTGCGTCCCGATACTAAAACGGTTAGACTACACGAAAACGAGCATCCCTTTCCTATTGAAGATTGGGAAGAACTTCAAAGTCGTCTCGCAGCGAATTATGTAGAAATTTGTAGCACGTGCTAGTCGCATGAGTTGTAGCAAGTGAGTGTCATAATGTGATGTAGCAAGTTTAGGTCATAATGAGATGCAGCAAGCGAGTGTTTTGATGTGATATAGCAAGTGTATAACTGTATGATGTAACAAGCTTGAGTCATAATGTGATGTAGC
>JACJUY010007660.1:0-12764 GCA_014220935.1 Platorchestia sp. MABIK
AATTAAAAAACGTAAAAAGGAACTGCAATTGAATGAAAATGACATGTGTCAGTGGCTTCACAGTGACTACATATCCGCCACTACATTGTCACTGCACCAACAATGCAGTGCCACTGCACTGATTTAATGGTGTTGCAGCATAGCTCTCGTGGTGAAGTTGGAATACGAAAATGGTGTTGGTGTTGCAGCATAACATAAAATGGTATTGCAGCATAACTCTCGTGGTGAAGTTGGAATACGAAAAGAACTACAGCGAGCTTCTCATACATTTAGAATCGCCCTGACAATACACGCTTCCCTGAGATGTGAGGTGATCTATGCGCCTTAATTTGATCCTGTTTGTTTCAAAGTTTAGGTTTGCTATTCTACTGTGGGTTGTGACACACTATTCTAAAGTTTTAAAGTTAACATTCAACCTAGCAAATTCGACGATGTTACATGTTATGCTCAGACTCATAATATGCAGCGCACTCACTCAGACTGGCTAAGAAAATCTCTCCATTCAAATTTGTAAGAAAATGTTAAGCTCTACAGAGGAAAATTTGAAATTTTAAAAATTTCTTTTATATTTTAACAAGATAATTGGGAGCGTTTGATCATGTTGCCTTGAAAAAATTAATCTCGAGCTTGCAGAAGTTTGGTGAAACTTCCATCACCAGAAGTGAAGAAATAATTGACTTGAACACCAGTGAAACAGGACACGTGTTGTAACAGTTTAAACAATTTAAACAATTTAAACGATTTATTTACCACAGGTGATACAGAGGTAGAATGTTTCTTAAGGCTAGTACAATGGTCAAACTAGAGTATAGCTACCTGTGGAACAAGTACCGAACAAGTTCAGCGACTTCTAGGGCATCCTACCATCACATTATTCTAAGGTGTACAATAATGTTTAACCTAATTCACTTAACCTATTTTCGCAATAGACTGATCACTGTGATAATTGACATTTAATGCTGTATTCTACAATATAGGTCAAATCAGCTTTATTTAAAAAGCAACATATTCGATAAAACGGTTATGAACAGACTGAAGATCGGTTATGTTACCTATGGTGAATCACATTATTTGGACCAGACATGTATGAGGCATGATGTGGCTTGATGGTCTCACACGANCAGTTCCAACATAGGAGTGAGAAATCATGGCGAGTTATTCGTATAGTTTCGTTGAATTTTGATATATTAGTATTCTGGCTAACTTTCAATTACTGAAGACAGAAAATCAGCGTAACTCCCGTTTTTACAAATTTTACATTGCTACTTGGAAAATATGCTTGAAGCGATTTAGTTAAAGCACATAGGCAGGTTATTTTTATATTATAAACTTTTTGGTTCAGCTCATGCTTCATATACTTTCACTAATACATATTTCTGCAAATGCATGTGAAAGGTCATGAATGCTTGTCTGCTCAGTACATGACGTTGCCAGTGCGTCCTCTGTATAGCAATACCGTTTCCGTGAGCCTTGGAAGCACAACATCTCATTGAGACGCGCCACACTCTGATGCGAACACAAGCCTGCTGCGTTAGCACTCCTTACCTCTTTGAAGTGATCAGACTCAAGTGTTCAGGCTACAGTGAACGCCTCTGCCGTCGCTGCTGGTCAAGGAATGAAGTGGTTTGTTCCGTTTGAAGATGCAATAGTTTGTGTGGCAAGCGGTTACGTTTGTAGAGAAAGTAAAATGAATTATAATTTAATGCCCCTTCTGAGTCTTACAGCATCAGGTCTAAAGTAGAACAGTGATAACGGGTTACTAATTCATTCCTATTGATTTATTTCGTAACTTTAAATGTTTATGTTGTTAATTAACAAGTTTTAATCATGAAGTTAAATACAGTTATAAACATGCTAAAATAATTATCAAACTCTGCTAACGAGTAGAGCCGAGTCCACACCAGCTCCACTGACCCCCACACTAAATGCTCCTCCACCAGCGCGCGACACACTTCCTTCACGGAGGAAATAGGAGAGAAAGTTCTGCCTCCAGCGCTTAGAGACAATCTGTCTTCATCTGAGAAATTATCGGTAGCATTGGGGCAGTCGGCGGCCAATTAACGCATCGCTCACTTGCTTGGCAGAGCTGCCCGGTGCGAGCGGCGCAGAAATGTCCACTTTGGGGCAGTGAATAAGGAGTGGCGGGACGTCGCCTGGCCTCACAGCGCTGCACCATTGGCTGCGAGTCTCTTTCCGAATTTATTCTTTGCAAAATCTCTGAAACACATGAACAATTATTATTGCTTGTAGTTAAATGAAAAAAAAAAACAGTCTAAAAATTGCATTTAAACAAGGGACTTTGAATCTCCCTTTCCTTTGATACTGAGGGTGGATTTAGACGGTCAATATTGGTATTTGACCGTGTTGCTTTGCTCAGTACACTCCGCACCGTTGTATAACTTGCTTTGAATTTGTATCACTCAAATGCTTTACACTGATCCGTAGCTCCCACGCACAGACTGCCGATCAACTTCCCTATTGGAAATTCAAATAACGCGACAAAAGAACCAGATTGGACCATGGTGTGTAATGCCACTACAAATACGATGAAAAAAAATCCAAACTCATTAAATTTCTTCAACGTTTATAATCGCTCTTATAATCCAGGAGTCAATTACCTTGGAGGGTAGTAGTAAAACTTCAGACTTAGAGGTAGAATTTTTTGTTGTGCAACTACGAATTCTGCATGTATTCTTGTCAGTTTTTTATTAACTGGCTCGCTTTTGACCACTGTCGTAGTAATGGCTGCAAGAATATGTTGCTCTGCTGCTCCAATCGGAGTTGCGCAAAAAATGAATCACAAAGATACGTCAGTGAGTTCCATTGAGTTTTACCTGCCCTGGCACATGTGAGATGAATGTATCTGCACATGTGAGAACACCCTGGCATGTGTGAAAGCACCATGGCTCACAATAGTTTTTTCTATATGTAAGGATGTGTTACTGTCCTTCAACAAATGAATTCATTTTTGGAGTTATAGTAAATATGTAAAAATTGTTGAGT
This sequence comes from Platorchestia sp. MABIK, assembly GCA_014220935.1. NCBI lineage: Eukaryota > Metazoa > Arthropoda > Malacostraca > Amphipoda > Talitridae > Platorchestia > Platorchestia sp. MABIK. Next base: position 3,004 of record JACJUY010007660.1, read on the forward strand.
TAAAAAATTAATGTTAATTATGAGTTTTGTGTGGTTTTTGGTCAGCGGAATTTGTACCGTACTCTGTACAAGACACATTCTCACACTTCGTAGTCTAGCAGCAAAATTCCTTCCCTACATTCACGACCGGCACATTCTCAGACAACAAAATCTGGTAACAGCGATGCATGTATGATTCCTAGTTCAAAATGATTTACAAATGGTTTGAAGTCGCGATGATCTGTACGGGCAACTAAAAATGTCTAATTATTGAGGCGAAAAATCAGCTTGAAAACATATGTCATTGGACTGGATTTTACACTCCTGAATTAAATTCATTCGTTGTGTAATTCAAATTCAAGTTTTTTCGTTGGGTACGCAGTACTTTTAAAAAAAAATTTGAAATTAGGCGTACTCTTGTATAGGAACTGTGCAACTATCGCCATACGAGCGTCGAAATTTTTCACACAAAACTTGCGCTGCAGAGTGTGCAACAAGGTCATTCAATAAAAAGTTTATCAATGAATGAAGGAAACCCACTATGCACAACAGGCCAGATCGCTGAGGTTAGAAAAATGTGAACTATGATTATTTGCACCAGTAAAAAAAAACTTAATAAAATAACTTATTATAAGCATTCTTTTTTGTAGATAGGTTGATTTACGGTTTTATTTTTAATATTTTTCAGTAAGAGAGCATCTTGAAGTGTAAAAATGAGAATAGTTAAAGCACTACGTGGGTAAAAAATTATTTATTTGATTTCTGATTAAATTACCCTGAGAATATGTTCTTTTACAAAGTACTTAAGTTCTTAACAGCTCGTTTCATGAGGAGCGCAGGCCCCTCTATCGCGGAGATGAGCTTTCTTGGCTTTGTGCAAAGCGCCGGGATGCTCTCAGCGTGTTGTCAAATTTCAACTTTCGCGAATACTAGTTACGTTTATGGGGCTCTTAAGGGCTCACGAGAACACAAAGAACTGCGAGGGTTTAGAATCTATTATGAGCCCCATTGTTATGAAGCCGTAATGGGCCGCACAAAGCCCACCGCCGCACGTTCCAGCAATCACGACAGCCAAAATTCAACACGCTGCTTTATTTTTACCAGCTCTCAATATTTCTACATAAATATTTAATTCAGTATTTAAATGCACTGAAGAAATTTTGCGCAGTTTTATTGATATATGTTCACGGAGGAAAAACGAACTTGTCATTTGGACCCACTGCTTTCGGAGCTCATGAGCGACTGTCAGATGGGGGATACTAAAATTCCCCATCCCACTCTCTTGTAAAATTGAACTCAAACATAATCATATTCAAACACTCAATACTAAAGTGGAGTAAAATTTTCTAAAATGTTTTGCTACTTTTTAAATGTCGATTTTAAAGTTCAAAATATCGTAAGTGCTGTTAGAGAAAATAAGAACAATTTGACACAGTGGCCAAAATTTGAGTGAATTTTTTGTTAGATGCGCGCTTAAGAATATATAGGTGGGAAAAATCGGCTCCAGAGTTTAAGTTACAGGATTGGCTGGCAGCACATTATTACCGTATGAATATTCCTCTGTCACCCTAGAAGTGAAAGCCTGAACCAAATTAAAACTTATCCCACGCAAACCTAGGTGAACAAAGTAAAGAAAAATGACACTTTGAGCGCAACAAATTTGAAGAGAAGTAGGCGGCAAGACATCAATTGCCCCAACATCGAGTGGTCGCTCCAACGCAAGAGCAGGAGGCCATCTGAGCAACGAATTGCGTCTCGTGCATGTTTGCTAGGCTGCTGCGTCGCCTCTGTCGCACACAGCTCTTGTGTGAAGCGGCTGTGTGATAGATATTACATTGATTATTTGAATAATTTCTCGTTATGACCTTTGTGAGCTCCTCGCGTTCGTATAAATTTCAACAATTTTGATGAATGAAAAAACGAAGTTTATTTATCACCCATTTGCTTAAAATTGATGAAATTTATACGTAGAAAAAAATATCTATTCTTCATCTTGATAACGTGGTATTACGAAATACTTGAGCGGTAGCATTGTGTTCGAAAAAAAATGAATAAGGTGTGGAAATGTCTCACACGCAATATGCCTGTTATTTTGATGTAATCGCAAAAATGAGGGTTGAAGAATGCTGCCCGGTGCGGTTTGAGATAATGGCTCAATGATTGTGAAAGGAATAATGAAAATGGTACAACAGTGCGGAGTTACGTCAAATGCATAGGAGAATATTTCGTCTACCTGCAGGGATCATAGACTGTGAGCGCAAACCGCTCATTACGACCATTTAACGCGAAATAGAGGTAAATTCTTACTTCCTTATTATTCAAAGGCCCGATCGCAACACAGTATCCTCTTCGTTGGAACTAAAACTTGGAACTCAATACCTGCGGAGACCCGTGAAAGTAATTCTTACAAAGTATTCAAAAGACATCTTGAATCTCACTTCCTATCAAAATACTAGTCGTGTGAGACCATCAAGCCACATCATGCCTCATACATGTCTGGTCCAAATAATGTGATTCACCATAGGTAACATAACCGATCTTCAGTCTGTTCATAACCGTTTTATCGAATATGTTGCTTTTTAAATAAAGCTGATTTGACCTATATTGTAGAATACAGCATTAAATGTCAATTATCACAGTGATCAGTCTATTGCGAAAATAGGTTAAGTGAATTAGGTTAAACATTATTGTACACCTTAGAATAATGTGATGGTAGGATGCCCTAGAAGTCGCTGAACTTGTTCGGTACTTGTTCCACAGGTAGCTATACTCTAGTTTGACCATTGTACTAGCCTTAAGAAACATTCTACCTCTGTATCACCTGTGGTAAATAAATCGTTTAAATTGTTTAAATTGTTTAAACTGTTACAACACGTGTCCTGTTTCACTGGTGTTCAAGTCAATTATTTCTTCACTTCTGGTGATGGAAGTTTCACCAAACTTCTGCAAGCTCGAGATTAATTTTTTCAAGGCAACATGATCAAACGCTCCCAATTATCTTGTTAAAATATAAACGAAATTTTTAAAATTTCAAATTTTCCTCTGAAGAGCTTAACATTTTCTTACAAGTTTGAATGGAGAGATTTTCTTAGCCAGTCTGAGTGAGTGCGCTTCATATTATGAGTCTGAGCATAACATGTAACATCGTCGAATTTTCTAGGTTGAATGTTGACTTTAAAACTTTAGAATAGTGTGTCACAACCCACAGTAGAATAGCAAACCTAAACTTTGAAACAAACAGGATCAAATTAAGGCGCATAGATCACCTTACATCTCAGGGAAGCGTGTATTGTCAGGGCGATTCTAAATGTATGAGAAGCTCGCTGTAGTTCTTTTCGTATTCCAACTTCACCACGAGAGTTATGCTGCAATACCTTTTTATGTTATGCTGCAACACCAACACCATTTTCGTATTCCAATTTCACCACGAGAGTTATGCTGCAATACCATTTTATGTTATGCTGCAACACCAACACCATTTTCGTATTCCAACTTCACCACGAGAGTTATGCTGCAACACCATTAAATCAGTGCAGTGGCACTGCAGTGTTGGTGCAGTGACAATGTAGTGGCGGATATGTAGTCACTGTGAAGCCACTGACACATGTCATTTTCATTCAATTGCAGTTCCTTTTTACGTTTTTTAATTGATTAATCAGTTTATACAGCGAGCAAAACGTTCTTCGGACCTTCGTTGAACTCACAAGCCAATAACCGTAGTTTGGTGGGTGAAACTACAATAAATCTTCGAGTTACGTTTGTCAGCAGATCAGGATTTTCTGTGGTTTGAGATTTCAACTAATTGATCGAAGCACACCAGTTTAGTTTCGCAAAGCAACGATGCTCGACAAGTGCCAGAGAGGTTCGCTGTTCATCACTGCTCCCTCACCTCAGGGGCACTATCCAGCCTATAGTAGGAATATAATCTCTTGTTTGTGTTCAATCAATTTGCATTTGTGGGTTCAATTTTACCGTCTTAGCCTAGCTTACTTTGACCTAAAAAGTTTTTGAGAAGCGTGTGTGTTATTTAACGTGAATTTCAAAATGTCGCGCTTCTTTTATTCGTATTTAAAAAAGCTTCAAACAGAAACTAAACCATGTAAGTTTTAGCGTAAAAAGTCAGTAAAATTCAAAAACCTAAAACATTTTAGCACTACTTAAAACACAAAACTGTGCGCACGCAGGAGTTAACATGATGCGTATATAATAGGACGGCAGAGTCGCCATATGAACAGTGAAGACTTATCATTCTTCACGCCCTCATGAAAATTTGTGCAAACAGTTTGAGATAATGGCTCAATGTCTATAGAAATTATATAAGCGATTATTCGTACGTCAAAAATATTGTCACATTTGAGTGATCAATTGCGACCACCATGAGCAGAATGATCCAGTGGAAGGCTCCCACACTGCTGTTGTGTCAACTGTAGGCTGCCAGCCTTTGCGTTCCTGGTCACTAGTTCAAATTAACTTTGTTTTGCCTGTTGATCAGAATTTCTGTGTTGCCGAACTAATCTATTAAAAACACTTACCAGAGCAAAGGACAATGATTTCAGTTACTGCTATGAAAAATTTAAACATAACTCAAAACACGAACTAGAGATAAAAAGAAGAACCAATGTATAAGGGAACATTCTTTTAATAACAAACGTTTCGGAATCTCTGATTCCATCATCAGTGCTGTAAAACAGAATAAAAAACGATAATGAACAAATTGCGAAAAAGCTATAAGAACATAATATCAATATACGTACATTGAGCGAAAAATAGCTAAATAGCGAAAAATAGCGAAAAATAGGTTCATTTTTTAATGGGAAAGAGCGTTTGGAAGAGTGCCTGAGAAGTGGTTGTGTCTATTTGTATAAATGTGATTGCTGCCTGCAGTCCTATGTTGGAAGTACCGCACTCCAGCAATTTATCTGTCACAGCCAACACTCTGGTATCTCCCATAGAACCGGCCGTCCATATTCATCCCCTCCCAGTCAGCTATCCGAGATCATTGCCATAGTTCAAACCACCCTTTCAAAAATTCCAATTTCTCCACACTATGTAGAACCACAGAGGAATTTAACCTTAGAATTTGAGAATCCTTGTTTATTTTTACTCATAGACTTCAGTTAAATAATGACCAAAGTGGGATGAAGTTAAATATTTCCCCAACTGTGGGAATAGGAGTGTGTTCGAATGTGTGTGTGTGTGTGTGTGTGTGTGTAGTCCTGTAACTTTGGTTAGATGTCATTGTGTGTTGGTTTGATTGCTTGAATTTAGGTACATTTGTACGTATGGCTTCGAGTGTTTGATAGAAATTTTATTTTTTTAAGGGTTAGGCATAGCTATTTTTCGTTCAATGTACGTATATTGATATTATGTTCTTATAGCTTTTTCGCAATTTGTTCATTATCGTTTTTTATTCTGTTTTACAGCGCTGATGATGGAATCAGAGATTTCGAAACGTTTGTTATCAAAAGAATGTTCCCTTTTACATTGGTTCTTCTTTTTATCTGGCGTATTAGATTTCCTAAAAATCGCCCTTTTAATTCTAAAACACGAACTTGTTAATAATTCTGGATCACAGCAATAAAGACCATCTATTACGGTTGTTGTCGCACTTCTAAGGCAAATTCTTCCCAGAATTTTGAGGAATTCATTTATAAGCAATTACCCTTATAGCATGAATTTCAAAATTAAAATTTTATTCCACTTTTCCTAACATGAGATTTTTTGGCCCAGGTAGCGCCTAAGAAGCGTTGTCTATTTACTTCAGATCGTTCTTATTGATGTTGGAGAGGGTGCTCAATTCAGCGGGATGGCATTAAGGCACTAACTTGTTTAGAAAAATCACAATTGGAGAGAGTTTTTCCTTCATTCGGGTCTCTTAATTCTCCAAGAACAGGGTTCGGCTTTCGGCCATTTTTTGACGGCGCCCCACCCGCCCTGTTCAGCGAGCCGAGTTTGGCAAGGAGCAATTCGTTCTCTCTCGTGTAAGGGTAAAATATGCTGCCATACTTCAGTACTTGGGAAATTTTCTAGAGTTACAAGGGTTCACACACAAACAGGGACATTTATAAACAAATTATCAACAAATTAGCATGTTCTCAGTTATATAAAAAATAACATACGAGTAACACAAAATTTTCTGTATATGTGCACATATATACCTAATATTCTCTATGTATATGCATTTGTGTGTATACATATATATATGTATATATATTCACATTACAGTCCGCCTTCATCACACGAGCTTCAATTGAGTCGCACTGCTCTGACCCAGCTCAGCAAATAGTCGCCAAGGCTCCGAGAAATTCAACTGAAGGAAAAATTCTCAACAAATTAGCATGTTCTCAGTTATAGAAAAACTAAGAAATAAATTGCACAAAATTTTCTGCGAATGTTGGTAGTTCTAGCATGCGAGTACTGCGACCAAGTGGGCGAAGCTGGTGATGAATAATAGCTCTCATCATGAATTGCAGGAGATCTTAGAGCGCAAATTATGGGCAATTATTATTCAAACTTACTGAGTACGAAAAACAATCACTTTGGTAGATTATGTGTAAACTGAATTTCGGACAGAACTTCGCTGAATAAATTAGGAATATTAAGGAATTCGCCGCAATTATCATTCTGTTTGGCATTGGTGTGAAATATTATGGCATTGGTATGAAATATGCATTTCTTCAATGGAAATGAAATATTATTCGTTGAACTATGGAATTCATTAACTACAGGTCCTCACGTGCAGTAAATTACGCGTTATAGTCGTGTGTTGAGGACTTCCCACAGCTCATCCTTGTTCTCGAATTGGCGTCCGTTCGCGTCGAGCAATTGCTCCATGTTGTTCTGAAAGTTTTCTGCTGTGTAGGTTCACGGTTAAAGAATTTACCGACTTCAGCATTTGTCGAAGCCCACAGACGCTCAGTTTTTGGACCCTAATTATGTCTTCTGCTCGCTTCAGTCGGTGTGGCGCGTAGTTTTGTACCAACAGAGGCTTTGGCTCAGTTGTCACGGACTTGGCAAAATCTTCCAGATGAAGACATCGAGAATTTTCGATACATTCTTCAGGCCCCGACTTTTTAAATCTAAGACTTTTCACGGCGTCACACTCTATTCTCAGCACAGAATGGCGTGACACGCCTCCTGAGTGACGTGTATCAACGCTAAAGTTCTTCACAGTTAGATGACATCCACTACCAGTCAGTTCATATACTGCCGGTGTTGTTGAACATCTTGCTTATTCAGAGGTAATAAAACCTTAAAAATGAACTACTTACGCCACATTAGGTAGCCAAAACAAACACGAATCAGAGCACCTCGTTACTCATTTAGTACACGTAGAGTGCAGAGATGCACGCTTGCGCCAGTCTGTTCACATCGCGCGCACCTGTACGATTTCTTTACGGCATGTCATGGCTGCTAATATTCCGTGATAACTCGATTAGTTTTCACTTAATTAAAGAAATTCTATGTCGTTAATAATTTGACACTCAGCGTAGAGTTGTCCTTTTGACAGAAAGAAACAGAAGAACTGATGAGTCGTTCAAGTTTGCGTATAATTCGTTCACTAGTTAGGTTCAAAGTGATACGCGACGCTCTGTTCTCATCTGAAGTTCATTTTGTGAAGTGTTATTAAAGTTAAATTTCCAAATTTAACCTGGTGTTGGGCATCATGTAGCGCCTAGCTTGTGCGTCTCTCAATGTAAAATTATGGATCCCTAAATCTCGAGGTGATGTGAGAACGTCAATTACCACCAAACGCAAAAAAGAACAGCACAGCCGTACATATTCAGTGTATACGCCTAACTTTGGTATCGTGAAACTCCTCAGCTTACCTTCCTTTGGAACCGCTTAAAGCAAGAACAGTGATTTAGATAATCCTTACCTTCACACTACTCCATCCGACCAAAGAATGAGGGACTTGAAGTGACATTCATTGGACCTGGCTGTGCCGTGCTACCGTGTGCTATGACGCACTAAATATATCTATTATAAAGCGACCGAATGCATACTGTACAACCAACCATTTTGAGATGTAGCATTCACGAATTCATACACATTTTACACTGAGTATGACTTTTTCTTATTTAATGAACTAAAAAATTTACTTGCGCACAGCTCCCCTCTGAGCTGGGAATTTTAGTTCAAATAATAAGAGAGGCGAGCAAATATGGCCCGTAAACACAGGGTGGAGGCGGGCATGGCGTCTGATGAGCTGCGGCACGCGACGCTCCCTAGCTGCGGTGTGGCATCAACATCGAACCAAGCAAACATTTGGCCACGACGCAACGTAGAGTACCGATGTTGTGCCTGCAGAACTCTCAGAAATTATATTATGGTGTTCACTTTTAGTTCCCGAGGTCGAATTGCACGGAAACATCTCATTTCGCCTCGATATAATCAGAGTCGAGTTACCGCATGGAAAATAAAATCAATGAACGTTTTTGAAGCTATCGGTGCGATTGGTTAAGATATAAAAACTGGAATTTCATTGGATTTTCAATAGCAATATTCCCTGCAACAACTCATTTTGCTACACCATTCATTCCGATTCATTTTCCGATTCCTTACATGGCCTGAAAAGGCAGTAGCACGTGAGCTTTGTTTTCATCCTAGAAATAAATCCAACAATAATTTGAGATAAAACTTTAATTAAAATAAGTTATAGCTTGAATTTGAAGTGAAGTCAGTGTGATTATTTTTGCATCAACGCTTACCTGAATAAACATAAATTCAGAACTCAAATTTTGATTAAAGAACACTGAATTTGTTTGGCACATTTGAATCTGTTTTAAAGTTTTTATTAAACTGTATTTTATTTACTCCATAAGTTCTACTGATTTCAATGCTGTGTTTTCAAGTCGTCCTAGAATTATTGAAGACCAACAGTAAAATGTTAAAGATCTGTCGCACACTCCACCCTAATGGTGCTGCACAAAACAAGGAGCGAAATGGTGGAGCGTGTTTGTGACTTCGGTCCTCTCCTCAGTCAAACACAAGACGTTACAACATGTACAGTATATCTGAAGAAAAGTCTCATCAAATTAGGTAGAAAGAGATTCCAAGAAGTAATCTACATGACAAAATGAAGCTTTTAAGTTCAACACGACTCGTCTTCAGTATCAGGAATGAGCAACAACATTGTAGTGGTAGAATATGAGCTAATTTGTTTATATTCTCCTCACGTTGCCGATTTGCCAAGAGTGTAACATCAGTTCCTGCGCAACGGACATTTGATAACTCAGCGAACCATAAATTTGTGGAGCCTTTGGGGCCTTTTATTACTAGAACACTTGGAAAGAGAGAGTTGACATTCTTCCTCGAGTTGTATTTGTTCAGCACTCCCTCTCTGAACTACACAGAAACATCAGCTGCGAACGCTGAGAGCAATCAGCTTTGTTGTGCTGGGAGATTGGAAGCGTGCGAATTTGGGAAAAGTGTAATTAAGAAATAATTTTTTTAATGTTGAACAAACGCACTCCGATTGGTTTTTCATCTGTTTTAGCTGCAGCGATAGTTACGTTCCTCCTTCGTAATCTAAAAAATCAAAAAAGAAATCAAGAGGATTCTCTGTTGGTGAAATAGTTTTAGGAGATTTGATACTAAATAGAGGTGTGTACACGTCGATAAATATACGGATCAGCAATTCCCAGTCCCATCATACGAGTCCCATCCCAGTCCCATCCCAGTCCCATCATTCGAGTCCCATCCCAGTCCCATTGTAGCGAAACATTAATCTCATCTTGCTAGGTAATATAATTTTATTTCGTTTCGCTAGGTAATATATT
>JACJUY010007660.1:14135-42332 GCA_014220935.1 Platorchestia sp. MABIK
CAGCCCCATCATTCGAGTCCCATCCCAGTCCCATCATTCGAGCCCCATCATAGTCCCATCATTCGCGTGAGGTAACAACCGACACAAACCCATCCATCGTTAACTCGTGCGTTCGTTAAAATTTGTTCGTTGATAACGGTTACTTTGAACATCAAAGCGTCTGTGCCTGTCAGTGGTGGGCATAATTCCATCTATGAAGCAAGGCACTTCAAAATTGTAATAATTAGAAAATTATCAAATTATTCTCATAGTAATGAGAAAATGAGACAAATAATGGGGAATTCACTCAGGATAATCAATAGTCTTCCAAAATATTTATGGATGAGGGGTTTGAACTCATAGTATAATATAAAACGACTTTAACTTCGTCTGTGATTTAGTGACTTGAAGTATTAATTCGTCCTTGTTTAAAAATTCGAAATTGATTGCACGCTCCGTTGTCCATTAGCCCATGTATATTCTCACGCTTAAGTGTTCCCTTGCGTCATTTTTCCTGTTAGCAAGCGCTCGTCTATCAACTCACCGCACGTAGCCACCGATGTGTCTCAACACATTGCTTTCCAGGTAAATTTTCAAATGTGAGTTTTCGAATGAAACTTTTATTCATTCAAAATTTTTATTCAAAGAGTTTTATTTTACTTTTTATTTTAATTATTTTCGTTTGCCTAAGCACCTTTTCTTCGACTCTCGACGCATATTCCTTTGAGAAATGGTTTTTGGACTTTCACAAAATTTGCTAGTTTGCCTTCAAGTTGATAAACGATGATTTTTCATCACAAATCTCTTCCAAAAACATCTGTCTCCATCACCCAGAAAAGTCAATCTTTCTCCTATTTCGACGCCAAGTGAATGAAAGTTAGAAAAATGAATCACAGAGACTGACCGCTGTCAACAAGCAGGTGCACTTTGGGGATCATTCAAGTTTACTTTCTACGTGGATAATGACAACATTTTAACTGATTTTGAACAATTACATGCTCTTTATTGCTCTAACGAAGTATTATAATTTTTACTGGGAAAAAGTGCACGTTACTGCCATTTAGACGGGACACTTGATCAGATTTTGTTGGTAGCTGACAGAAGGGCATCTGTGTTTTATAAACTCATTTTTTGGAAGACGGTAGTTATTTTCTTCATTATGGAAAGTCCAAAAGAAGTACTGAAGTGTTCATGAAAAAATACGAGAGGCCGGAATTAATGCACTCGTGTATTTATTCACATCCCATTGACTGCGTCCTCATGTAAAGCTTAAAAGAGTCGAAGAGATTTTTCAAAACGAACTACTTACCGTTCTGTTCAATCTTGCCCCATTTACATAAACAACCAACAGTAACTCTAGGCTCGTTGATAGTTTTACCACTGGTTCCAGTGTGCTAAATGGGGCTGCAAGAACAATCAAAAATTTTGCAGTCCTATCAGAAATGCGTTTTGCAACCAATGAATCAAATAAGGGAATTTCTATGCATATTATTATTATTAAGGCTTTTCCAATAATTTCTTCACTGCAAATTTGCTGGGCAGGTTAGACGTGTAGTAGGGAAGTTGTACTAAACAGCGAGACATCTTCACAGTTAAAATCTCTCTTCAGGCAAGAATTTCAAGTTCTGTATCAAACGCAGAAGCGCCGCTTTCATTTTAAAGCGCTCTCAGTCATCGGTCAAAGGCATGAGCTTGAGGCAGGATTTACCAACAGAAGGTTGAGGGACTTTATGAAAATAACGAGCTTTAGAAGCGAGCTCCAGCGCTCAGTTCTCAGACGCTCCAAACGCCACAGCGAGTCGGCTGCGAGCCGAAGTCAAAACACGGCGATCTTTCCCAGCTCGCCATGATTAGCTGTCACATGAATTGAATCATGTTGCTAGCGAGGACGTGCACACTCAGCTATTTAGGAATTCATGGAGACGAAAGTGTGTTTCTGAAATTCCTTTGAACTGATGAGATGCTCGTCAATGTTTGAAGAAGCGCGAATTACATTTGGAAGAAAAGGCGGTAGACAAGGTGTTGGTTAAAAGCTGCTCGCTTGGCATCAATTCTGCACGAGACGTACGACAAAACACTTGCAAAGATTTGCGCCTGTTTCGTGTGAGCCAATATTTATGAGCAAAATAAGTGATAAGTCTTTCCAAAAGGCCGAATAGCTATGTTGTGTATTTAATTCCTGTACTGTACATAAAGTAATTTTTGAGCATTACAAAATGAAATTACATTTTACCATAGATATTAGCCGTAAGTGACTTCTCACAGTAAAATATATTTGTATCCACTCGCTTTTATTCAGTTTTTCCTTTTTTTTATTGCTGTTTTATTTTATTTCATCTCCTCTTAAATGTTACTGAGTGAGTAAAAAACATTCCTGTTTGAATTATATCTCTTTTAATAAATTACTGAACGTACGAAAATGTCCTGTCGTCGTGCGTGCAGTTTAGCATGGATCTAACACATCACGAATATTGTTCGAAATCGTTCCATGAACATTCGTATGGAATGGACAAGCTGGTGGGAATATTGAAGACGCTTTCCAGTTATTTCGGTGCGTGGCTAGATGCTGAACTTGGCTGTGCATGGATCATTATCGCTAGGATTTGCTTCCTGTAAAATTTATACACATCTCACTGCCACCAGTACAGCATTCAAACAAGATGTGTTGCAAAACATCGTCCACTACTGGTTGAGGAAACATAATTGACAATTTGTAAAAACGTGAGGTTATTAATATTCAACTGACAGAAACGTCAACTCTATTTTCAGCAATGAAATTTTATTCAGGATCCCTATTTAATGCCAAATGGCTTCCAAACTCAGAACTCAGGCTTGAGTCTCATTCTTAGACTCGTTCACAGGAGAGCATCAAAATGCTCGAACAGCGTGAAGAGTAAAAAGAAAATCCAAGTCTGAGATGGGCTAGGAGGCGCAGCTGGTGCGAAGTAGCAACTCCAAGCCGCCATTTGTTAGGACAAATCTCCCAGCCCGAGAACCGGGATGGCAAGGTTTGCTGGCAAAGATCACTTACTTGCGTGCAGTCGGCCAGTAAACAGTAAGAACTGCGAGGACATCTGTAGCTAACCACTTTTTGTGACGCAATGCGCGGCATATCGCTGTTACAGACTTTCTCGCACCCTGCACTCCCTCGATCTCCCGAAACTTGTGTCGCAACGCTCGGTCGTCTTTTATGAGTTTGCATGAAACTCAATTCAATATTTTCCTTAAGTATGTGCCCCTGCTGTGCACAAGCGGCGATGAACACTCTAAACACGATGGTGTCGTAGGTACAAATGAAAATAACCCGTTCATTTTTATTCCGAAGTAGCTTCTATTGTTACATTGATACCGGATGAGATCATTGAGATATTTGAAACATTCTTCAGCACCTGGGGATTTTCAAGCGCTACCCACTCCATGATTTAGTGAAACATCTTCATTTATTTTGCCTGACTGTAATCTACCTTCAAAATACGAGTAGAGTTTTCTTGCTTGCTCAGGCTGCTCAAAGGCAGTGAAATGAATCCGTTCCGTAAATGCGTTCACTTGAGCACGGTCGTCGTTATTTCCTCCCATCTTTGGTGGTGTGAGTGGTGTGGTGGTGTGATGGCGTGGTGGTGTGTTGGTGTGGTGGCGTGGTGGTGGTGGTGTGTTCATGCCAGGTCCGGATGAGCTGCTACAAAGCGTATCGTACATTTATAAGTTCTAAAATGATTTACGCATTCAAATTTGTACACCTTATGCAATTTGACTCAGCCCTTGGTTTGGAACTTCAGTGTACTGAAGGAATTCATTTCCAGTGTTGATCTAGTTCCTAACGTCTTCACAGTGTCAGCAGAGGCGATGGTCTCTAGTCAAATTTAGCACTGAAGAGAAAACCAAGCTGAGAGCATTCACTCTATTCTAGCGTGTTGTTCAATCACTCATGAACACTTCCAAGGCTTCACGCATTGAGGAATATGATATGATTCCGACGCTAAAATGGTTCATATTTGGTATATCAAAGTGTCGAATTTAGTTTTACCCAATTTAATTTCAAACCAGATGCATATGCAAATTACTCTGCATTATATGCAAATCGCCAGCAAATAATGATCATTTGCCAGCTGGGTTCACATGTGACTTTGCTTTTCCAAAAATAGCCTACACAGCGCTATAATCTATCATTTCAGGCTAGGTAAGCCAGGTTTGGTTATATCCTTTTAGCTCATGTCATGACAGAGTAGAAAATTACAGCAATTTAATTTCATGCATCTAATTCCATAGCAAGACCAATTCCTAAAGTCCCCCCAATGTACAGTTTCTCATAAATATACTTATTTATATACAGTGCTTCTTAGAAGACTCGTCACCCAACATCAAAACGTTTGTCAACATTCTCGAGGCCCGTAGTTAGCAGAGCTGCGTACCATTGCCACCAGACACCGCCCACCTGCAGTCAAAATTGTCTCGCCAACTCAGTAAGGACTGTCACGAAACACCATTTAGCCTAGAAATCATCCCATTTATCTCAGTTCCACATCCTTCCATTAATGATTTTGTCATTACCGTAAAGGGCTGCTGAAAATATTTTCCTGCAGACGCTGGTGAGCTCCACACGAATTTTGTAATTGTTGTACTTGAAGCATTCTTCTGTAAGTTAGCCGAAATTATATGAGCAACAAATTTTACGTCAATACATTTCCTGGTTTTTAAACTATAATTGAAAGTAAATTAAAAAGTACTCGTATTTGACGCTTTTAGTGAAATGATTCGAAGCATTTCATTCTGTTTCATGACCGATGAGCCATTGTTACTTACGAAATAGACGAAATAAGGGGCTAATAGAAATAGAACACCTTTTATGGGGACACGTTTTATACATACCGGATATTTAGAGGATATTCAATTTTTAAGGATCCGGATATTTACCGGGTACTCGGATATTTTGACCAAGAAATGTGTTTGAGAAGTCACTCGCTTCAAATTACAAACGGTAAGGTATTGAATAATTTAAATACCGAAGAAACGAGTACTTCAAACAATGTGTGGTGTAACCACAGTTAATAAATTTCAGGGTTTCATTTGCCTCATGTTCTCAGGCCCCCCACTACCTAATGAGGTCTCCTCCAGCACACACAGCCGTGGCTGCCAGATGACGCTCGGAGGCGACGTCAGAGATCAGCGAGACTGTGTTCAGTGCAGGGAGTGATGCATGCTCAGTAGCTCAGTCCAGAGCGAGACTGTGTTCAATGCAGGGAGTGATGCATGCTCAGTAGCTCAGTCCAGAGCGAGACTGTGTTCAATGCAGGGATTGATGCATGCTCAGGAGCTCAGTACAGAGCGAGACTGTGTTCAGTGCAGGGAGTGATGCATGCTCAGTAGCTCAGTCCAGAGCGAGACTGTGTTCAGTGCAGGGAGTGATGCATGCTCAGTTGCTCAGTCCAGAGCGAGACTGTGTTCAATGCAGGGATTGATGCATGCTCAGGAGCTCAGTCCAGAGCGAGACTGTGTTCAATGCAAGGAGTGATGCATGCTCAGGAGCTCAGTACAGAGCGAGACTGTGTTCAATGCAGGGAGTGATGCATGCTCAGGAGCTCAGTCCAGAGCGAGACTGTGTTAAGTGCAGGGGGTGATGCATGCTCAGTTCCTCAGTCCAGAGCGCTTCACAGCTCTGTAAATCCCTGAACGATTGAGTTTTCCTAGCTGAATGTTTTCTTCAACAATATTAAATGCTTTGAGTGAAGCAAGATAAAGGCAATTTCCAAATTCTTCGAGGTCAAATGAAATCATCACATAATATCCTTAAAATAATAAAAATTTATGCTTGTCAAAACTTTTTCATATGCGCAGAATCACCTGCTTTCAAAAGAGCTATTACTTGAGCTTTTCATGAAAAACTGAGTTTAAACTTGCAAGAATAATATTGTGAAAGTATTAATAAATGCAGTAAGGTAACATCAGTCAATACTGTGTCACAACGTACATAGACGGTTTGAATGTAATAGTGAACAAAGCTAAAATTCAGAAGCACATCTGCGTTTCAAAAGACGCACACTCTTCCTAACGACTTGCTAAAAATTACCTGTGTTCGAAGCATGTCTGTGAAATGTAGGAACGAGTGCACTGTTTACAAATTTATTACAATCGTTAAATAAAATTGAATATGACCGAGCTTTCGGCAAAAGCCCCTTGCTCGCAGTGGCACAGTGGTTGAGGGATCGGCCTTGCATGTTGGAGACGAGGGTTCGTATCCCGGGGCGGCGATTTTCCCCGTTGGGTATAAGGGAAAGCTCAATCACAATACCCCACTCAACCCAGGTGTCGGAAATGGGTACCGGCTTTACGGGGGAACCGTCCTGGTGTCCTATATATAGTGTTAGTTATAAGAAATTTGAAAAACCAATGCTTAAGATCATATGTATCAGGCTTGATTGGAAATAAAGCATCCTAAGATGCCGATGTTTTTTTTTATGACATCACGACTGGCTCACCTTCTATGACAAATTTCTGACACGTCTGTAAACTCAAACCAGCCGAGAATAATGTGGCTGCAGGTTGAAATAAAGCACTCGCAAAACAAATTAATTGTTTGGATAAATGCCCAAAAGCTCAGAATTATGATTCAGCCTGTGAATATCTTTGATTATATTATCTACCAAAACAATGCTGGTACAGAAATTTCACAGAGTCAGAAGTGAGAAAAAGCAATCGCACAAGGCTGACAGAATTACTCTATAATCAAAATATGAGTGAACAAAAACGAAACAGTTCCGAAAATATTATAAGTAATATAAGAAAGAAAGTTAAGTTTACACATTGGACTTTAGGAACTCCTTCAACGATAAAATTACTTAACAAAAGGCAGTTTTCAAAAATCAAATGCAAGCAATGCAATTGCAATGTTTGCTAAGTGTTAGGAAAAAAGAAGAGACCTCCGACACTTTAATGAGCTCACTCAAATACCGCCCTGAATGCTTCCTAATAATGAGACGGGGTTGGCCAAACAAAATTTTCAGAAATCATTGCAAATGAGATTTCGTGGAAATATCATCTGTTTCCAATGACAATTCACGACAGTATGATGAATTTCTAGTTAGTGACACACTTTCGATCACCAAGAGAAGCCACTTAAAAATTGTTAAGCGTAACACTCACGTGTAGCTGTTTATCTGCTTTAATCCATGGAGTGAGGAAAATATTACTTGGAACGAGCGCTGCAAAGAAACTTGATTGCTTTTTCTTTGGGCGAATATGAGCTCAATATGCGACCTTTAGCCGGCTTTGTAATTAGCACTTCAAAGGAAGTTGGATGTAACGTTGAACAAATTTAACTTTTACAAGGTTCTCATTTCACTTTTTGAGCGTCGCTGCTTAGTTAGGAGCGAAGAACGGGGATGAAATGTTTGACAGGAAAGTCATTAGCGAGACCAGTGCTCAAAAGTGCCAGAGTGGCTCAGGCGTGAAGGAAAGAGTACATGCGACAAGTCTCTTTTTGGCGGCTTCTTGACCTTCTCGGGAGCTGCAACAGCTTGGTTGCGCTGCAGTAGTTTGGTTGTGCTGCAACAGCTTGGTTGCGCTGCAGTAGTTTGGTTGTGCTGCAACAGCTTGGTTGTGCTGCAGTAGTTTGGTTGTGCTGCATCAGCTTGGTTGTGCTGCAGTAGTTTGGTTGTGCTGCAACAGCTTGGTTGTGCTGCAGTAGTTTGGTTGTGCTGCAACAGCTTGGTTGCGCTGCAGTAGTTTGGTTGAGCTGCAACAGCTTGATTGCGCTGCAGTAGTTTGGTTGTGCTGCAACAGTTTGGTTGTGCTGCAGTAGTTTGGTTGTGCTGCAACAGCTTGGTTGTGCTGCAACAGCATGCATGGTTGTGCTGCATCCCCACGCAAGGGTTCTTGAAGTTGAAACAAGATCCATGTTTGATTCCAATCTCAGTTACCTTGAGATAAAGTTGTTCACCACAAATTTCGCTTGTTTGGAACGTAGTACTTGAACCGTTCAGCACCATCGTATCTGATAACCAATAATCCGGAATATCCCTAAACTATTGGATTCGTACACTTACACATTTCAAAATTTTATGGTATGATCAAGGTCGCAACTCTGCTCGTTCTATTCCTTATGTTGAGGTTCAAATTAGTTGAAATGATTGCAATAAACGCTGATTAACCTATCATCAGATACTGTACGACTATGGAGAGTGAAATTCATTTGAGGACATAACTAAGGACTGGTTAGGAGGGATTTATATACCATCAGGTAGAAATGTGACGGTGTATAAATCCCTCCTAGGTAGGCAACCAATCCTTTGTTTTGTCCTTAAATGCATTCATATTCCGTTAGTCAGAAATGTCAAGTAAACCTGTACAAAACTATTGTACCGTGGGGCAAATCAGGTTTCCATGGATGGCCGAAGTCTCGAATTACGAGCGCTGATGACAGGAAACAAGTGCATCACAGCGGCCAGGGACGGGTAACGCGAGAGAGCCTCTAATGAAGCCACAATTTGCCAGGTGCCGCTCGCGGCTGTCACGCAATTTTACGAGGAGACAGAATGAGAGTTGTGTGCAGGCAAAGTTGCAAATTAGCGCTTCCACATGTGATGGAACTTGTTTCTAAATTAGAAATATTGAGTGTCAAGATAACAAAATTTTATCTCTAAAAAAATCATTTAAGTCATTTCAAAATAATTACAGTATTTTATAAAGATGTTCCCATGTTTTGATACTTAATCCTATAGATGCATCAAGATGAGGAGAATCTAATAGTGTTTGTAAATTGTAGCATTATAAAAACATTGACTTTGGAAGACGGCAATTAAAGCAAAGCATAATGCCACAAAATGTAATTTTCACGTCGCGTACATGAATATGTTGTACTTTCAGAGCATGTAGATTAAAATTAATTGCTTTACTAGGAAATGTACGATTCTTTAGTTCACTTTAACGATTTATATTGAACTAACCTCTCTTTAATGCTACCAATAACTAAATTCTACCCAAAATACAGCGAGAATAACTTATACCATGGGATTCAACTACAGCACAGCATGATTCTCTGTAAACTTATACCACGGTCTTCAACTACAGCACAGCATGATTCTCTGTAAACTTATACCTTGGTCTTCAACTACAGCACAGCATGGTTCTCTGTAAACTTATACCACGGTCTTCAACTACAGCACAGCATGGTTCTCTGTAAACTTTGAAGTAATGACGAAGGGGAAAGTAATGGTATGTACGAGCGAATTTAAAAATTTCTAACCTAACAAAAATGTTCTTCACATAAATGGTGAGTAAATTCTAGGAAATGAAGACGAGCGGCACTCAAACACAGCAACAATTCCAAAAGGCGGCAGCGAGTTTTGCCGTGGTGGATCAGCGACGCGGCAGAGGCGCCGCAGCGGCGAGGCAGAGGCACCGCAGCGGTGCGGAAGACGCGACCCTCTCACCACAGCTCAGCTCTGAGCGTGGCCTGTAGAAACCATATTACTTTTCATCGCTACACTCCTATTTTTGTCAAAAACATTTTTCGTAAGTTCATGAAAGTGATGCTGTATGGTATCCATAGAAAAATTTATGGTGAGCTTGTACGAGTGTTTGGTGAATCTAATGTAAATACATTAATTTAATCAGCTCTGAGAACCAACCATTAAAACATCAATCATCACAGTCAATGTTGAGGTCACTTGGTTCAAAATCACCAGTTGTTGTTAAACTGCCATCATTGTTAACTTGCTGGCGTAATGAATAAAAAATGGATTTTTACTGGGTCAAAAATTCATCTGTATTCTAAAGCGCGAAAATTGACGAGAATTTCATAGACTTGAGAAGGAAAAGGACATTCATAGCCTCAATTCATCTATTGCATTATTAGAAACTTCGTTAATAAGACCAATTTACCACGAAATTAAAAGTGTCTCATCTGAAAGTAACTTTAATATATATAACACTTATAAAATAAAAGCTTTAGTGTTACCCACTTCTGTGAGGGACGGTTTCATTGTTATGGTGTTGAAGTGATCATGCTAGAACAATGACGTCAAATTGGTTACTGAATGTGACTGCTATATTTTCACTTCAATTGCTACTCTGGTGCCTGTCTGTAATTGGTGTCTCGCAGCAGGTGACGCGCAGCGACCCGGGAATGTGGCACTCTGCTCGGTCCTGTTGCTGTAATTCGAATTTTTATACAATCCTATTCTATAAATTGGTACCCTCTTTTTTACGTTTATCTTTTATATTTTATTTTGATAAAATACAGTTCATTATATTCTATTTTGTTCCGTTCTGGATAGCGCCGTTGTGTTCTCTGCTAAGCCTTTGTCCTGCCTTCCGTTGTCTGCACTCCGCCCAGCACAGATCTGCACCTCTCTACGCTCAGCTGCTGATCTACTCTGTTCAGTTCTATTCTCTTCTGTTTTCCTCGATTTTAAACTGTTCTTTTCTATTCTGTTCCATCCTGTTCTTTTCTATTTTGTTCCATTCCGTTCTATTCTATTTTGTTCCATTCCGTTCTATTCCGTTCTGTTACATTCCGCTCTATTCTGTTCTGTTCTATTCCGTTCTATTCTGTTCTGTTCCATTCCGTTCTATTCTGTTTTGTTCCATTCCGCTCTATTCTGTTCTGTTCCATTCTGTTCTAATCTGTTCTGTTCCATTCCGTTCTATTCTATTTTGTTCCATTCCGTTCTATTCCGTTCTGTTCCATTTCGTTCTGTTCCATTCCGTTCTATTCTGTTCTGTTCCATTCCGTTCTATTTTCTGTTCTGTTCCATTCCGTTCTATTCTGTTCTGTTCCATTCCGTGCTATTCTGTTCTGTTCCATTCCGTTCTATTCCATTCTGTTCCATTCCGTTCTATTCCGTTCTGCTCCATTCCGTTCTATTCTGTCCTGTTCCATTCCGTTCTATTTCGTTCTGTTCCATTCCGTTCTGTTCCATTCCGTTCTATTCTGTTCTGTTCCATTCCGTTCTATTCTGTTCTATTCTATTTTGTTCCATTCCGTTCTATACTGTTCTGCTTTGTCTCATTTCGTCCCGTTCCATTCTACATCATGCAAAAGAATTTGTTTGCGTGTGTGCGCGAGAGAGTCTTAAAGAGCAACTACTTAGTAATTTTGGCAATTTCCATGGAAGAAAATGAGATCAGATTTTCCTAACCTATTACTTTCATTCTTAGTAGGCCTTCTTCACAAGGTATTGCCTGTCTTAAGCCGGCAAGAAGAATACATGCGAACAATGTCTCTGGTGTGGGTGAGATGAAAGAGAACAGCGACACTATGGCGTAAGTGCACCAACTATCGCCTTGATACGGCCACACTCATGACTTGAGCCTCCCCGTAATACCGACCACTCAGCAGTGGCTGCAATTCGCTCACTTGCGAACTGAAGCCGTAAGCAAATCCCCGAGGGCCGCTCGAGAGCCTGCAGCAGCCCCCAGGGGGCCACCACGAGCTGTGAACTCTTCGCCTTAGACGGCAGAAAATGTTTGTTCAAGTACTGTCTTGCTGGGTTAAATGACGATAAAGACCCATAACTTGATAGTATTTCAAGACAAGTATTTGTTATCTGAAAAATATTTCCTTGACCACATGAAGCCATGGTGTGTCTTCAGAAATCAGCCAGACAACTCACGACCTTCGATGCGTTTCGAAATCCAGAAATGAACGCATTTGGATGTGAATTTCGCACCTCGTTTTGCATCAGTTAAATCTGAAAATAAATACACAAAAAAATCATATTTTAATGTCTCGAAGACAAATTTACGCCACGAAAAGCTGTAATGTTAGCACGTTCACCATCTAATCACTTAAATTATAACCGACTCACAATAAAATTCAGCATAATTTAGCCATGAAATGTTCCAACATTAGTTTGTTGAAATGAAGAATATTTAAGCTGATCAAAGTCAAGTTTTAAGCGGCCAAGACATTTCAGCGCATGAATATTATTGTTAATGTTAATGTCCGACTAATAAATTGAGAACAATGTTCTGCGATGATGGTGATTACAGCCAGAACATAAACCGGAAGAATTAATTCTACTTTTGTAAAACAAGGAATAAAAATCAGTTGAAAAAGTATAAAACTTCGTAAGGAAACCATTGTCTCCCTCGGCGAATAAACATTTCAGAAAACGTAAATGGGATTTCTGCGAAACTTCCCAACCTCGGCGCGAAAAATAACACAGAAGCGATGGGCATCAAATGTCCTCCATTTCATTTCAAACTGAGAACGATTTCTTCAACCCTCGATCTGAATGTTCTCGCTTCCAGTGCAGGGTGCGGCAGTCAGTCCTGCACTTTTGAGAACGCAGTGAGAACGCTAAAATGTAGGTGAGGTGAGTTGTTATTCTTAATTAGATGACTCATAATTGACGGATAACAAAATATAAGAAAGTTGTAAGTAGACACATAACAATGAATGGGATAGTAGCAATAAATATTTTAAGAAAACATCCGTTTATTTTCACTGCCTAACGACGCCTGTTGGCGTTGAAACGGTTATTCGTGGTAGATTTGGCGGCGGATAGTAGAGTTATACCAATGCTGGGTTTGTCCACGAAATCACATCTCTCACGGGATAATGATTTTTGGTTCTTTTCGAGGTATCTTAAGCAAATGTCATTGGCGAGATTCACTCCTTATTCGTAGTGTTTATTTATCGGATGCGATACGAGAAATTGTGTAAAACACAACACTAGCTTCATTTTGAAACGCTATTGAAACGCGCAATGTTTTTTTGAATTTCGATTCAGTAGCTTTCCTTCGCATTGCGAAAATCCTCTACCGACAGAACTGAAAGTTCGAATGAATTCGAGTTTGGGCTCCTTGTGGTCTGATTTTTACTGATTTACGTGACAGATCGGTAGAATGCACTCTTAACAAATCTGAAAACACGCCCTAAAATTTACGTCGACTCTTATCGAATGAAATTGCAGTCTGAGCCCTGATCAATTTCATTTGGTT
This sequence comes from Platorchestia sp. MABIK, assembly GCA_014220935.1. NCBI lineage: Eukaryota > Metazoa > Arthropoda > Malacostraca > Amphipoda > Talitridae > Platorchestia > Platorchestia sp. MABIK. Next base: position 27,057 of record JACJUY010007660.1, read on the forward strand.
CGTAAAAGGAGAAGCCTTATGACCAGCACGCGGCAATATGGCTGACTTGGCTGCTCGCAGCTCCCTCCATCTCATGAAAGCGACCGTCTCCAGTTCACGGCGAAACATTTACTGTCAAGCACGGGGCAAAGATTTGCTGGCCCGAGCAACATAAATCACAAAATGATGACCGTTGATCCGACAGGCCGGCCACCATCAGGTTTGCGGTTCACCCTCGCACCGCTCTCGAACGAGGCTTTTCACATGTAAAAAAATGTTTTTCCAGCTGGTTTGAGGCTTTTCTATCCTCAAGAAAGTACTTAGCTTTCCGTTTTCGTTAACTTTCTCGATAGCAGTTGTTTGCAGAGAACTTAAAAACATTGTGTTGATGGATTTTCTCAGGTCCCGTCTAGTACATAAGGATCACAATCTCTCACAACTAAAAATTTATTTTTATTTGCTGACCAGTTGTTCTTGCGCAGAGAATTAGTAGTTCTTTTATACGTGTAAAATTGTTAGAAGGAATTTATAATATACATTGTAGTTACTTATTAGTCTTAAATAGAGTATATAGGAGTGCGTTGTAGGAATAAACATGGAAGTTTTACGGTTTTACTGGATTATTGTGTTCGTACGTCGATAGTTTCAACGTCTTTCTAAAGAATTTGTTACCATTCAGAAAAGGAGAGTATCAGAGCTGCGGAAAGCTAGCGAGCTACGTCTACGATGGATGGTACTCAAGCACGGAGTAGAAGCTCCTGTTCGTTGGTAGAGGGTGCAAGAGTGGCAGAGAAATCAACTTTTACACACAAGTGACCTTAGGCTAAATCGGTGGAAAAACTATGCATATTAATGATTATAATTCAATTTAGAAGTTAGTTCTAAAGCCCTCCGATAAGTCTTGATGCATCAAGTGTTCGTGTACATGATGCGAGGGAGTCATTTCCGAACACTGGCGCCAATTACCCCAGCTTTAGATTATGCGGGTGTCGAACAGAAACTTAAATCCGGTTCAGTTTTTCGTCAGGAACAATTTCTCACCCGCAAAAAAATTACTCGCTCTTTATTATGAGTTTTTATACTTAAAAAAGAAAATGGAAATGAAGAATTGTTTTTCATTTATTACAGAGAAGTACGGTTCATGCTAGATAGTATGTTCAATCATTGCGAAAGACAATCGTTTGTTCCTGTCGCATAAAATAGAGCATGTCATGAATTGAAATGAAATCTTTTGCAGAATTTAGAGTTAAGCATTTATTTAAATTAATTTCTTTATTTGAAAATAAAAGAAGTATCTAACAACAAATCTGTTTTCTGTTTGTCTAACAGCCCAAATTGGTGCAAATGACGTCACAGCCGCGTATTCGTAACGTCACGATTTACATGTTCGTATCCAGTCCCCTTCAAAAATCTATGCGCCTTGCATGCGAGGTATAAGTACTTGAAACAATTTTTTTAAACTGTTGCGTCAAATGTAAACAGTGTTCAGTCTGCCGCACTGCTATTTAGTGGTTCATGTTAGCAGAATTTCTTTATATTTTTCACAGTCTATCTTCGAAAGGAAAACTTTTCAAAAGGCAATGATAGGAGCATGAAGACATTGATAGTTTATTTTTTCGTAATACGAACATTATTCAAAATCGTGAGATTTATCTATGCAGGGAGCTACTGACAGCAGCGCGTGAGCACCTCGAAGCATCTCAAACATTCGCCACCGACGATCTCGTTCTACCTTTTTTATTGGATAACCTGTTCGACTGTATGGATTGCCCTATCCTTCGCCCAACTTTTGCTGTGTCAGCGAGATGCTGTGATGGGGCATTCGAGGTTCTAGAACTCCCTTGAATTGCTGATCATCCGAACTTCGAAGCCTCAAAATTCAACAGGCACTTCCGAGTTAACAAGGCTAACATCCTTTGGGGCAGATTATGTGGCTTATAAAACTTACGGTGCATTATTTCCCAGTGCTCTTAAAATTTATTTGCCAGGACTCACGTAAAGATATGTTTGAACTTATGAGGGGAACTTGCTGGAGTGTGTGATGTTATTGATGCTCCTATCACTCGGATGTTATGTTTCCTGATGAATGTGTTTGAGCTGCGCTTGCTCGAAAACATTTTCAATAGACCCTGAAATGTTATAGTGGAGAATAGCAATAGCTTTGAAAAATGTTTCGGATTTTTTGTCAGGAGTAGCCCACTTTTTTAATGACAGTATTTCATTACCAATTAAAGCTATTACTTTTTCTATTTTATTTCTATATTGCCCAAATTTTCAAAACCTATTCCCATGGGAGGGGCTGTATCACAGAGTTGCTGTCTCTGACCACGAAACCTGAGCCCAATATTTTGTACGACGCTCAGGTTGACTGGAACTGAGCGGCCGTCATTCCAGGTCATCAGCGAGGACGTCTAGGCAGGCGTTGTCTCTCTGTTGTCTGCTCATTGAGCTTATCGTCATCACCTGTCATGGCTCTTTTTTCATTTCTAAGGCAACGGAGGCGATGAAAAAAATTAAAAGTCAAGATGAAGAATTCACTTCATAAGGAGTGAAGATCAATAGGAAGTTGTGTCCAGTTGAGATGATTGCTATGAAATGAATCAAAAGCATATCCACCCATGTTTCGATATTCATTGCGATTGTTTTGATTGTCAACTATTACATATAGTTGTGGGTAGTATTTGTTTATGGTCTTCAAGAACCGTATTTTAGATATTTAATTTAGTTTCAAACTACAGTATACTCCTGTATTAGAGAAATCGGTACATAAGATCCTGAAAAAGGCATTTTTAAAATTATTGTAAAAACCGATAGTACGGAATACAATATTACATACATAAAATCCAAATGTATTCCTATATATGTATGTGAAATTTGACTGTTATTAATTTTATTTGCCTTGGATCAAATTGAACTTGACTTGAATTAATTTGAATTTGACTTGGATTAATTTGAACTTGACTTAGATTAAATTGAACTTGACTTAGATTAAATTGAACTTGACTTGGATTAAATTGAACTTGACTTGGATTAAATTGAACTTGACTTGGATAAATTTGAAGTGAAAAAGGTGTAGTATCAGGCAGACAAAACACTTATTTTTTCAAGGGCGAAAACACATCAGAAGGGTTTGTGTATACGCTTTTAACTTTTGTTCTCAGTAATACAGAAAAGCTTGCTAGCACCCATTACGACAGAAGAAACCCTCTAATTAAATTTACATCTCTATTGAAAGGAAATAAAAACAAGAATAACAATATGTAATAAAATGACTTACATCTGAGTTGACATGTAAGATTCCAATATTTTTATTTTCACAGTTTCGTGCATTATTTTAGCTAGGAAAGCCCCAGCTTTATTTTCTGAGTGACGCGGATTTTGACTGGAATAGTAAGGAGAAACTCGCGTTCGATCGGTGTTTCATCAGTGAGGCCTGCGCTCAGAAACGAGCACCGACTGATTTGTTGCGAGTGCACTCGAATTTAATTCATGAAAAAATAACCCGTACCATGTTCTCAGGCTTGAAAATTGGAGCGAACGGAATTTTCAGACCTGAACATCGAAGAAATATAACATATATAATATAAGCAAAGTAGTAGAATTCGGAGAAATTATGTCCTCATCAACGATCTTTTTCGACATAGAAAAAAAATTAGCATCTCTAGTAGATTCAACAGAGCATTTCTGAATTAGTTCCATCCAAAATACTGTAAAGACTTCAATTGCATCGTGAGCCCACATGACGCGTGGACACCTGCTCCGTCCTGTGGCATGCACCTCCTCCTACATGGTTCATGCTAAGATTTTACCGCCCTCTATATTTGCGCTGAGCTCACATTAGTGTAAATAGAGAATAACTGTAATTGCGCTTAGCTCACATTATTTAGAACAGAGAATGACTGTAATTGCGCTTAGCTCACATCATTTAGAACAGAGAATGACTGTAATTGCGCTTAGCGCACATTAGTGGGAATAGAGAATAACTGTAATTGCGCTTAGCTCACATTAGTGGGAATAGAGAATAACTGTAATTGCGCTTAGCTCACATTAGTGGGAATAGAGAATAACTGTAATTGCGCTTAGCGCACATTAGTGGGAATAGAGAATAACTGCAATTGCGCTTAGCTCACATTAGTGGGAATAGAGAATAACTGTAATTGCGCTTAGCGCACATTAGTTAGAATTGAGAATAACTCTTCGAATTGCCTACATTACGTATTTGGGACAATATTTTAATTATATCACACTGAACACTAGCACTTAGGAAGACAAGGTCATACTCACCCTCTCTCTTTCTTCCTGACGCAATACAATTTAGTGCGAGTCGCACATAGACTCAAGCAGAGAATAGCTGTCAGCTTTAGAGACCAAGTTGAAGTATTATAGATCGTGTACTTATTTCAGCCTCTTCGAAATAAATCGGCTTCAGCTCCGTTCCAGAGAACCTGGACTGAATTCTGCCAGAGCGAATCTTAATCTTCTGGCTGTGCTCTTTAGTACGTCGCGCATCGTATGTCTTGTATGAGTCATGATAGGAATCCATTCAGAAAAACTTTAAGATGAGGCTTGTGTGATCCTGCAATTGGCCCGGCAGCTGCCCGACGAGGTAGAGCACGACCCTGGGTAACTGGCAGCAAGCACCCCTTCGAATTAATACCATGGCCTCCACGAGCTCCTCTCTATGCTAATGGAAGAAATGTGCGTCTCTGAATCGTGCTCATCTCAGCTAATGTCGCACTCAATTGGTTTGCCTCATTTGCAGCGCGAGCGTCAGAAATAGGGACCTCTCATCAGGCGCGAAACTAGGAACAATGCTTGCAAGTGTGTATAAATCTGTTGCAGGTCAAACTGAATGATGTCAATTTCTGAATTGCATTTAAAGGTCTCATGCAGGATATCCCGCAGAAAACTAAACCCAAATTGAAAATAATGTAATTTAATAACTATTTGCTGTATAATTATTCTGTTTTGACCCTAGTCTTTGTTGAACGCCTCTTAACAAATGCTATACGCTTCGATGCATACCTTAAAAAAAAATTAGCAATAAGCACCCTACTGAAAGCTGTCAGAAACATGTTTACACAGGAAAAACAATCAATTAAAAGCACATCCAACAACGTTACTATATTTTAACGTTCAGAAAAAATTCCTTACATTTAATGAGTAGTGAAGCCTTTTTTAAGGTTAGAACATGTTAGGTTGTGATGGGCTAGATGAGAATATGTTTTGTTAGAATTCGTTAGGTGATGTTGACCAAATTTTTTCACGAGTCCACCTAGCTTAACGATGACATTGTCTGTGGAATTTCCACGGGTCCCACTAGTTTAATTTGCTGTTGTAAACACTGGTCCAATTAGATGCCTATTTCCGCAAGTTCAGACTTGAAGTTCTAAAAATCTCAAGTTGTAACATTCTCCTGGGAACTCAAGAAAGTTTTTACGGAAAGCACTCCCATTTTACTCTTGTAGTGACAAGCTCGCATGGACGGCAATGAGGGTCGTAAAGCTTTCAAGACAACAGCACAAAATGAGTCAGAACTTGATACTTTTCTCATCAAAAATCATAATTTTTTGAGCTGTAAATGATATAAGGAAAAGCATGAAAACAGGAAAAATTATTTACGGAATTACTACTGACGGAGGGAACTTGGTAAGGTAATTGTTGTGACAAACTAGGATGCAGTAATTGCAGTGGCGAACTAGGACGCAGTTATTAGTGCACTAGCAAACTAAGATGCAACAAATGCAGGGAAAAAACAATGTGCTGTAATAACTGAAGTTGGATGCACTTGTTTTTGAAATGTCATGAATGAAAAATAAAATTTTGATGATGCGTACACTTTCTGGGAGAAAACTAGCAAAGCTCAAACAAGAAAAGTATCGCACTTGGAGTTTTAAATATTCTGGAGACTTTTCAATGGATATTTTAAATGACAGTTCATGTTAGTACAAATATCTGTAATCTTTCAATGAACTCAAATCTTGAATTCAATTAGCAGCGTATCAAAAGAAAACATACAACAAAAATTTCTTACATTATCAGATATCAATTAAAAGAATTTCAGAGTTCAATACTACACCTAACACGGAGTGAAATAGAAATTGCTGCAGAATAAGAGACCACATCGCCTTCAGCTTAAGCGGGCTGGCGTAGTGCCTTGCCCTTCGCACCCAACGGACGGCGTTGGTGCTCACTGCGAGGGTCCAATGGAAAAAAAAATATCGTAATATCGACTCTCGCGTCGAATGTAAATGGTTGGAGCATTTCGCAGGACGTTCTTACGCCCAGAATGCAACTGTATTAATTTTACTAATAGCTAATTTCATTCCTCATACAGAGGCTAGTGTAGGGTTCTGTTTTTGTTGATTGCGGGTGTCTTCAACCTTTTCCATTTCCAGCGTTTGTTTGCGTCTTATTACAGAATGAGAGAGATGTGTGGAGTCTGGAAAGCATTATAGTGAAGCTTAATTTTTAATAATTTTCTTTGTAATGTTTTACAATTCATTTTTCCCCAATAGTAGACCAGTTTTTTGGGTACCCACTACCCTACTTTTCAACGTTCTGATGTCTCTATAAAAATTTTTTTACAACTACTCGTTTGTTCCACTTCTGTGACATTGAGAAAACTAGCCGAGCCAATTCTTGCTGAAGTTTCTTTATAAGGATAAATTTCCATTTTATTATTCTCAAAAAACATAAACAATACTCAGGGCTTTCGCTTTATTCCACCAAACATATATCCTTGTGAAATGAAACTGTCATCCACACTAGCCATAACCCTCGTCCCTCCCATTCTAACTCCTCCCACGCGCCTCTCCTTCGCTCGTCTCGCCAGGCGCGGAGCCCGCTTTCTTGCGCGATGTACGAGATTGCCTGACTCGTTAAGAACTTGACGAACCCTTTCAGGGCAAATGTCCAGCTGAAGTTGGTGCTGTAGGTCTTTAGAGCACAGTTTCCTTTTGATGCCTCCCTCTGGTGACGTGGCTGCGCTGCCAGTTCTCGAGCACTATTGCAGCGCGCTAATTTACGAGCGCGTCGTCCTGCTTTTTGTGTCAAGGGAAGCTAGTAGGCTTCTTTGTCTCCTTTATGTAGTCAAAGATACTTACAGTTTCTTGATACTTATTTAAATATCCGTGGTGAACAATGTTTAGTAGCCCATTATTTGTACTACATCAAATCCACGCAAAGCTGGCAAATCATTTAACAGTTCAGAATAATGAGGAGCTAATTCTTTGATTAAGTGACTTCGTAAATTATACAATGAAAATTTGTTGATGAATTTCTTTTACGTCAGAGTTTGAAAATCCAATGTTTATGATTATCCTAAATTTAGTTAATCATTCATTACAAGCGTTTTCGTTTCTTTCTGATATTTTACAACATAGTTGAAAGAATTTAACATCGACTTATTCGTTTTTTTCGATTTTATACAAAGTCATAAATGTAATTGAACGAATAGCAATACTTACTCCAAATTTTTCCTTTTAATCAACGTTAATCTCCATCAAACTCGTTAGGATTTATCGCATTGAGCATCGAGAGAATAAAAGCACAAAAGGAGATCACGGAGAAACTTAAATGAATACAACAGTCAAAATCGTATAATGCAATTACGTTGTCCGTACTGGCTTTACTTGCATCTTTTAAAATATTGACAAACAAAACTTTATAACATATTCTTATTTGTGTCTTATAAATAGTTCACTGGTATTCACTCTTCGAGAAAATTGTAGTGACAGTGACTTTTGTATTTACTCTCAATGACCACGTCGTCCTCGAACAACTGACTTTAATCAAATAATAAACTAGGAAACCCGAGTAATCAATTCCTTCATTTCATTGAACACACGAAGAGCATCAGTATATAAATTATGGCATTCCGTGAACGCTCCCATCTTCCCCAATATCAGAAATCATTATATAAAAAGATTTAGTTATGACGTAAAAAAATTATTTAAAATTCGTAGCTCTGAAGTAGAACTAGCTTTATGAATTATTTTCATTCATGTCAACCGAGCTGTCGCACGTGTCGGGGTGATCTCAGGGATGAACATTACTTGTTGTTCACAGTTTCCCGGCACCGCAACTCCTCCCACGATGCCCGCTGCCCAACGTGCTGAACGAATCGATTTTAGCACCATTATAATTCGTCTTGCACTTGCTTCCTCAGTTCGATCCATGTAAGCTCTTGTAGCGTCAAACTTTCCCATTTTACTTTTGCACTTTTTCAATCTGAAACTATATGTTTATTTGCTCAAAAAAAGGCGGATGTTTCAACAATATTTTAGGTAAATGGACGTCGACGTTTATAATTATACATGATATTTGAGAACACTTTTTTAAAGACAGGTCAGCGAAAATGCTCATTTTCCATATATATTCTGCCGTCTATGAAAATAAGAACGTGTACTGCTGTATGGCATGAGGTGGGAAGCCCCGTGCTTTTTACGGCTGGTATTTTGTTGCGGCTCCTTCATTTCAGCTGCGATATTCGCGCCCTTGACTGATATATGAAGTTTCTCCTCGTCTGTTGAGAACGCAGCCACCGCCGGGGCAGTGCAGCTATCTTTCTCCGTAATGCTCCTATTACTCACAGAAAATGAGTTAAGCTGAATGAGAGTTATGACCTGAATCAGTAGGGTACTATCAAGCTTATGAGGTTAATAAGGAGCAAAGTTTTGTTCAGAGATATACATCAGGATCATCATTTTCCCAGCAAAAAGCCGCTCGTTTACCGAGGCAGCGCAGACAGCTTCCTATTGTCCGCAGTCTGAGAGCGGAGCACCGAAATCAATGACGGTCTTCTTGGAAACCGACGAGTTGCATTTACATTCACACTCTAAACTCTAGCTAAATCAATACTTTTTTGAAATATACTGTTGCCGTGAAACTTTATATTTAGCGCGCACCTCTGCTAAATCCGGGACTGATGAAGTAGCTGAATCATGTTTGATCTACTTTTGATATTTAACATCGCCCCGAGTTGGTTGGTCCCAGTTGCGCAGAGCTGCCATTATTGAGTTTTGTGGCGGCTTCTCAGGGCTGTGTTGTGCAATTCAATTTGATGCCTTTTGATTTGTGGTATTTTTCGCATTGATGGAACTGAACGATTGGAGCTCTAGTTGCATACTGACATCTCTGAGGCAACCATATATTGGCATCCGATAATGAACTGTTGTATACTTTTCTGAAATAACGTCTGTTGTCAAAGATAATCATTCGGCTTCACAGTAAGGTCCCAACTTCGAGAACATGCTTCCCAAATGTTTGTGAGCAAACATAGTTGGGCAGACAACGAAGGTAGCCTGAAGACGTCAAACGAAATCTGGAAACAAATTTACTCAACCTCTTAATGTAATTCTTTGGGCTTCCTCTTCAGTACATCAAAGGAATTTGACTTTTCCTTTTGGTGCGAACATGTGTCACTGGCAGCTGAAGTAGCGGACGTTTTGCCTAACTTGATCTAAAAATTTGACTCAAAGCCCCTGAACCGCAATTTGTCCCGGTGCAGGGAACTTTGAATGCAGTAACTCGGTCCTAAAATTCTTATTTTGAACAGAATTCACACTTCTAAATTAAATTTTGTGTAGTCCGCTTCATCTCCTCCTCCTGTGGGTCCTCCTCCTCCGTAGAAAAATATCTGAGACGATGGCAAATGAAATTGCTTCTATCATTATAAATGAATACACCTGTAATCTAAAATATTGAACTACCAGGCCTTCTGGCCATCATGAGAGTCGAATCAAGTTATGGTCTTCACAACAAGTAATGCTCGCTTGGGGATGCCGCATTATCATTGCAAGGATATTTGGACAAAAATCGGAAATTTTAGGAAGGTTAGCCGCACTGAGAAAACGTATTAGAAAGGTTAGCCAAAAAGGAGGGGTGCTCGACTGAATCCTATTTTTCTTAATGATCTCTTACTTTGAGGAATAAGTCCATCAAGGATGAATTAGCAGAGAAACGCGGTGCACTGCAGTGACGACAGGAGCAATAAGGACAAGAGGGTCTCCAGGGAGTCTCACCAAATTTAGATCCTGGAACTTAGTGGTCCGTCTGAGCTAATCGTACTGATTTTAACACATGCAAGAGTTACGGTCAAAACCGACGTTTTATTGATTTATTCTAAAATGAACTCAGCTTCGATCTTGCGTTTACTTATCTTAGATGATGGCTTTCTGTTTTTTTTCACACGTATAATTTACAGATTTTCGTTTCGATTGTGTTTGAAATAGTCAGTTAATCCCTTTCTCGAGGGTCGCTCGGTTCCGCCCCTTGCCTCTATATCACCAGTGATTCCCATATGCATAGTTGAGTCTCTTTTAAGTGTGTTTTGTTGGCATTTCCTTCCTGTGTGAATCAGAATGAATATGAAGTACGTGCCTTGGAATTTGAAATGGTGCGTTAGAACTTGAGTTTTTGAACAAAAGTATGCACTCCAGTTAGAGGTTGCCGTTCACGCACCAATGACGGAAATTTCGTTTGTATAAAATCTATTCAATGCTCGATCAGTTCCTCACGAGACCTATTATTTATTCATCACTGCCTCCCTGCATCAATGTTCGACCCTCAAAATGAACGAATCAAGATCATTTCGAAAGCTATCCACCCTTATAATGGTGCTCGATGTAGTCTTCTTTGCTCTGAATAATCCCGTTTTCAGCATTCTTCAACATAACTTCAAGTTACCACAGCTTTATCTCTTATAAATAAAGTCATAATGTTAATGTTTCAGCTGAAGGCTTGTAAATCATTCCTATTACGTAGCCTAATAGTCACTTTCTCGAGACGTAGTTCGTGAGCGAGCGAATTTGACCTCTAATCCGTGCTGAGATCGGCGCAGGGCGCTGAATAAGACGCCGGGCCACGCAGTTTGATGGCGCAGCTAATACTTAACTGATCACCCGAGCAGCCAGCACGACGTATCACCGGCGCCGGCAGAGGCAATCAGCCAAGAGTCTGCGGCTCGTTATTATCTCTGCAGCGTCACTTAGCCGCGCCCGGCCCTGAGTGACTCCTGGCCCTGGCAGGATTAGTGTAGTAAGACTCCTCGTCAATGAACCTGCCAAACTAACGTCTCTGACTTCGTAATGTTTACACTTGATGAATGCTCAAGGATAAATAAGTTGGTAGGCCTGAAAAATAACACGGACTCAAAAGGGCAACATGCATGGAGATCACCACGCTTACTTAATGGTAACAAATGGTAACAAGAGCACCAAGTTTAATTAAAACAACGTAAATGAAGAGTATCAAGCTTGCTTAATGGAGTGAGTATACCACGCTGATTACAAGGCAGCAAGGATGAAGGAAACAACGACGACTCACTGTCATATTTATTTGCTTCACTAACAATGTTGACAAGATTTCTTAACAATATGAAACTTGCTCGGGTTGCAACAATATTCTTAATTCTTCACGGCATCAATGCCTTACCCTCACAGATCCGGCCATGAAGAAAATAAGATTTTATGAAAGAATGTGTCTTCTTCTTCTTACGTCATTATGGCTGCATGAGGTCATACAGAATGAAACTCTCCTATTCTCTCGGTCTGCTAAATGTACTGTCAATATTTTGAAGTATTGAGTTCCCTTTTTATTGAGTTGCCAGGATTCACACTTACAAATGGGAATTGTAGGTCCAAATAAATCTGAAAGACTGTAGTATATTTACTCGTACTCGTTAACTGCACAATAAGTTCTTTACTTTATTTCCTAGACTTGATGAAGTTTTAATAACTTATACATTCACGAGTTCATGGACTGTAATCCTATTTTAACCCTGTTAGTATTAACATTTAATTCATTTTGACATTATTTATTATTCCAACTGAGGCGTAAATCCTCCGAACGAACAGAAGACGAGGAAAACTTCAACAACGGTCAAGATTATTTGCTACTTTTCGGTCCAGCGGAAAAGACAGTTCAGGTCTGCTTGAATAGTATTGTAATTCTGTTCCTCTCGAGGAACGTCCTGTGTCAAATTTCCGTGTCATCTACAAATTTTCCATTTTTATTTTGAGATTAATGTTTTGTTGTTGGATATGTTGAAGAGAAACGAACCTAAACCGCTCCTTATAGCCGTGTGTGTAGCGGACCTGACTCCGTGCGGGGAGACCCGGGTTCGAGTCTCGGCGCTGTTGGCGATTTTCTCTGTTGGGTTTAGGAGAAAAAATTCTAAGCACAATACCCCACTCGACCCAGGTGTCTGAAATGGGTACCGGTCTTCGACCGGGGGAAAGCGTCATGGCGTCCTGGTGTTAGTTATAAGGCATTTGAAAAAACAATGTAAAAGGTGATATGTATCATGCTTCAATTGGAAATAAAGCATCCGTAGATGCCGATGTCTGTTTGTTTTGTTTGTTTGAAAAACCCCTGAAGTAACTCGCGCCGTCACTAAATTGCCCTTGTGTCGCTCCTCTCTGAGTGCGACCAGTGACCCATTTTCGTGTCCATTGAGAGTACGTAGTTTCCTGAATATCTCTTCGGCCAATTGGCGTTCGTCGAAAACGTTATCGAAGGTTGTCTGAAAGTCAAGTTATATGAGGTCTCCGGGCTTCGAACTGTCGAGGGTTCGGTTCGTTTCTTCACAGGAGTCAAGTAAGCTTGTGAGATACATGTGGTTACCTGAAAACCCGTGCTAAATGTTTGCCCTCAGGTTTGGGGTTTGGAAATGTTTTGTTCTTCAGACTCTGATCAAATTTTCCATCATTTTACCGATGACAGATGTTATGATGATAAAGCGATAGTTATTGAATAGTTATTTGTACTCTTTTCGAAAATGAAAGAAATCTTTACCTGCTGCCAGTTCTGTGGAAATAGCTAAGTTGCAAGCGATTGATTGAAGACGTTCGCTACGGGATCGCTGATTGCCTCGTCTGTTTCTGTGAGTCCATGGCGAGCTTGGTCATCAGGTCCACTTGATTTGTAGGGTTTCAAGAGAAAGATTTTTTCGAGATTGTGCCGTTTGTTGTAGATAGCTGGATTGAGGTTGTGGAATTTCAGTTAAATATTCCCTAGTAAACCTAAGGCATAACATATTCATGTTCAAATTTATGACTTTATTCACGTCATCTGTTTGGGCTTAGCCGTCAAAAATGATAAACTTTTCGAATGGTATATTTTTGAGTCGTCTCTCAATAACCTATGTGTCGACGATTTTTGTAGTTTTTCCGCTAGTGCTGCGCCTGTAATATCTTTTTTCCGCTCCGTAAGCCTGATCCTCCGTTTGATGGTCTTGCTGGTACTAATATGCTCCAGGTGTGCGCCTGTATTTAGTCCATTTTAGATCTTCGATACGATTCTTGCTAGGCATTTATGAGGTTCTGATCTCGTGGGAAAACCAAGGAGGGGCATCGGGTGATTTCAGCCGGTCTGTTGGGATGTGATACTCTAAAGCGGTGGAATAGAATGGTGCACTCTTCTTGAGCGTTTTTGTTCAACAGATTTTCAAAATCGCTCCATGCTCTGCAGAAATTCTTTTTCATTAATTCGAAATTAGCTCGTGGGTTGTTTAGAACGGATTTTCGTTTTTCCTCAGCGTTATGGCCATTGACTGTGAGCGCAAAATCTATTTCATGACGATCTCTTACTTTGCTCGTCACCTCTATGCCGTTAATTAAAAGCTCCGCCCGAGATCGTGATTAGAAGGTTGACGAAATATAAGCATATAAATCTGAAACCTCGTCACCGCAATTCCGGGCGGCGGTCAGAATAAACGCCAAGAAGTGCTCGGTTCGGAAACTAGAGTTGCGCGGCGTATGTTAGATGTGGTCGAATTATTCCCTCACACAGGGCTAGTATAATGTCATCTGGCTTATATTCAGAGCCTCTCGCAATGAAGCCAAGAATTCTATTTGCATTCTTTGCTCTTTTTCCCCGTGTTTTTCATGTTTGAGATCTTTGGCGATGGTGATGGGAAAATTTTTTTACATAATTATATTCGAAAAAGATTGAAATTACGAACAATTAGATTGAAATCATCCACAATTGATGCTTTGCAGGGAGTACTGTACGGATCAACTCATGATAATAAAATTCATCATCGTCGGCTGCACTGCTTGTGGTGTCTCTATATAATACAACTTTTATAGTTATTCTTTAATCTGGGGGAATTGTTAGATGTAGGGGTTCAACTTTCTGTGTTCCTGTTTTCATTTTAAATCGTGGTGGCAACTTCTCTTGACAAAATCGTGGTGGCAACTTCTCCTGACAAAATCGTGGTGGCAACTTCTCTTGACAAAATCGTGGTGGCCACTTCTCTTAACAAAAAGTGTGGAACTGCCACCTCTCTTGCCGGCCGATGGTGTATTACCATTGTAGCACTCATTTCCATTCAATGACTCTTCTAGTTGGAAATTTTTTCCATTTATGATCTAACTAAGTTTCGGAAAGAGCTATAATATCGTATGGCAGGGTAGAAGCAACGTTTTGTAACACTCTCATTTTCTGGAGAATGCTTCGGCTCACCAATGTCTTAGGAGCACCGTTAATTTGGTTGCAAGGTTCTTTTTCAGTTAGTTGATCTGATCAACGTCCTTCATTTTCTTTTGACTCACGTTCGTCATTTGTTCAAAGGTTGGTTCTGCGCCAGCTTCATCGTCTTGTTAAGCGACCGGTCCATGCATGGAGTTGTCCTGGGCCCATTTATACAGCTGAGCTTTGTTAGTTTCGTGTTCATGGAAGGCTTCCAAGATTGGGTGCCTCCATGTATCGATAATTGCTCCATTTATGTGTTCGTGTGACTGACTACTAATGCATTCAGATCATTATCTTGTCTGAGTAGCGATGTTACCCTGAGCAGCGATGTTACCTTGAGCAGCGATGTTACCTTGAGCAGCGATGTTACCTTGAGCAGCGATGTTACCTTGAGCAGCGATGTTACCTTGAGCAGCGATGTTACCTTGAGTAGCGATGTCTGGGTGTGGGGAGCGATGTCTGGGTGAGAGCAGCAGTATTTGAGGGAGGGCATCAATTTTTGAGAAAAAGCAGCAATTTATTGAAGTGAGGAGCAATTTTTGAGAAAGAACTGTATTTTCTCAGAGTGAGCAGCAATTTATTGAAGTGAGGAGCAATTTATTGAAGTGAGGAGCAATTTATTGAGGTGAGGAGCAATTTATTGAAGTGAGGAGCAATTTATTGAAGTGAGGAGCAATTTATTGAAGTGAGGAGCAATTTATTGAAGTGAGCAGCAATTTATTGAAGTGAGGAGCAATTTGTTGAGGTGAGGAGCAATTTATTGAAGTGAGGAGCAATTTATTGAAGTGAGGAGCAATTTATTGAAGTGAGGAGCAATTT